>JAMYHX010000709.1:0-15602 GCA_025529335.1 Rhizopus sp. PT2906 | reverse complement strand
ATCCATGAATATTGGAAGAACACGATATGTGCAAGTGAAGCTGCCTTGGGCTTGCTATCAGCCTTTGAATCTATGGAGTATGCAATGATCGATGACGCTATAAAGCCTTTGAGAAGACTTGTTGGACACGGAAGAGACTTTGAAAAAATGAGAGCTTATAAACCACCTCCTTCCCAAATCCAACCTACGACAATTAAAACTCATAGACCTGCAATCCAAGTAGATTATGATCAACTTGAGCCTGGATGGGATCGCTTGGATGACAACACAGTACGTGTGTCTGTTGACAACGGAGAGTACATTACAGCAATCAAAGTGACCACAGAACAACAATTGGAATCCATTGTTCCAGAAATCGAAAAAAGTGATTGCATCGCTATCGACTGTGAATTCCTTAGTGTCAAGAAAGAGATGCCTGTTCTCAAACTATTGCAAATTGCTGTATCAAAAGAGAAAGGCTACGCCATCCAAGTCGATCTTATCGGTCAAGAAGCTGTTACACGCCATCTGAAACCCATCCTGGAAAATGAGAAAATAAACGCTGTAGGATGGGCTTATCGTGCCGATGCCATGGCCATTGAATGTTACTTTAAGCAAATCGAGCTAGCTCCTGTTCTTGATTTGCAGGCTAAATTAAAACCAATTGCTGTCGAACAACTTAGCTTACATAATGCCATGATCAAATTTGCTAGCAACTGGAAGGGCCTTCAAGCGTTCACAAACGTCAAGCATCTCCGTAACGCATTCAATTATTCGGCTGAAGACTGTATTTGGACTAAGGATCCCTTACCTGCAAAGGCTATGGTCTATGCCATCTTTGATGTTGTCAGTTTGATTGCCTTGAATGAATACACTGCTGAACATCCTACCGAGACGGACTATTTCTGGCCATATTCCGTAACAAACGCCTCAGGGCGTAAGGCTCTCGACCGTTGGCACCGACAGCGTGCGATTGGCAAAAGTTCTCCGTCTGGTAACCAAGATCTTTTGACGGTGATTGATCCTCAGAAAAAGAATTTATCTGAAACACAAGTATCTTCGAGCGCCACAAGCAACGACTATGACGACAGCAATCCTGACTTTCAACGACAGTTGCAGGAAGCAATCAAACGATCCTTGGTTGAAGCTGCAACGCCTACAGTCAAGACCACAAACGAAGATGAACCAGCTCAAGTAAGCGATGTGACGAGTAACTGGCATGAGAATGACGCGGAGGATACGGAGTTATACGAAAAGAATGACTGGATGAGTGAATTGTCCGAGAAGAAGACAGATATCCATTTTGCTGCACCTCCAACCATCAAACATGAACAACCCTCTGTCGTACCCGATTCCTGGGACTCTAACGAAACAGAACATCATTCATCTCCTAGATCCAAGTCGCGAGTATCCTCTTCCGAAGACAGCATATGGGCCAGATCGTCGCAAAGATATACCAACTTTCAAAAATCACCTCGCTTTGGTCATTCATCTCAGTCATATCAAAGCGGTAATAGGCACCAGAGTCCACGTTTTGGCAACAACAACAACTACAACTACAACAATCAAAAAACAAGACAGTATTCATCCAACCAACGCAGTCCATCAGTTAACAGCCCCAGCAGCGGCAGTAGCAGAAAAACCTTCCAATCCAAGCCCACAAAGGATATTTACAGTACTGAACTAAAAACTGGAAACGCTAACCAATCTGGTGAATTTTCATGGGACCAGTCCAAGGCAGCCGAAAGAGCAGAAGAAAGCTGGAGAGAGTTTGCAGACAAGAGCCAAGTACTTTGGGAGAAAAAAATAGATATTGATCCTAAAGAAATCGATACACAGCCGCCTTCATCGTCGCCCAATCCTCAAGCACCACGTCAGACACAAAAGTTCAACACGGTTGCGATCTCTTACAACAACAACAATAACGAATGGAGTACTACATTAGAAACGACGAATAAGGGACAGTCCAGCTCTTGGGAAATGGAAGAAGAAAGGCCTAGATCGATGAAAATGCCAATGAATCAAATACCGATCCGACAACGCTTTAGCGGGCCCAAAGTAAACAATCCAGATGATCTTGACGATGATGATGATGATGATGATGATAACAACACAGAAACAGCGACTCATCTGACAGAAGACTTACCAACCTTTGTTGACACTGCCTATTTGATTGACAGCCCCTACACGCTCTACATGCATAAATGCAACATGCCCGAACATTTGCAGATGATTGCAATTCCCGAAAAGGACTACACTGTTGCCATCACGTATTACAAGATCAGCACCGAAAGCCGCGCGAGCCTCAAGGCACTTCAGTTACTTATCGCGACAGACGAAAGTGCAGACTCTTATACTATCGTGCTCGATCAAGCATGCTTATACCCAGCTACACTGAAAGACACCAAACTGGGTATTTTACTCAGCAATCCTGATACCAAGCGACTCATCTGGTACGGCGAACAGCTTTACAGTGACATAGAGAAACAACTCGGTCTTACGATGGGTGCATCCCAAGAAGTCTCGAGCATTCTTAAAGAAGGTAATGTGAGTAAATTTAATGAGGCCGTCAATTATTATTTGAAAGATTGGAAGGATTATGATCAATTCAAAGAGAAGCAGAAAGCAAGACAAGGAGTACAAGAACGAAAGTTTTCAAACTCGCTTTGGGATGAAAAGAATCTACGTCCAGCTGTTTTGGAATACAGTGCATTCAGTGGATTGGCATTATATAAATTGTATGAATACGCAACAAAATTAAATCGATAAGAAAAAGAACAGTAAAGAAGAAGAAAAATGCATAATTATTTTTTGTAATTCCATATACCATTCATTCAATAAATGATTTTATCTCCTTTTATGTTAAAACACACATACACACATCCCTTGTCTCTGTGTGTTTGTGTAAATTCATGCAAATGCGCTTGTTTATGCTTTATTATTACTCTTATACTCCTTACCATTAAAACAAAAGCTGTCATTCTAAAAAAGGGTTTAAATAAAATTGAATCTTCCTATTCTTCAAAAATAAAAGGGGAAGATGAAGAAAGAATTTAAGAGGGAGAATAAGCAAACAATGATGCCTTTGTTTAAGGGGTGGATTCAAAGACAGCAAAGAAAAAAAAAAAGACGACACATAAATCAAAAGGGGAAAAGTATTTAAGAAAGTAAAATCATCATCATTTGCACGAATAAACTTCTCTTTCTCTTTAAATATATTCTTTATACGCTGTTAGATATGGGAGTGGCTATTTCACGTGATCCATCTCTTACTACTACTAATAATAACAACATTCATTATGCTAAAAAACTAAAAACAGTCAAACAGAATAAAGAACAAGAAAAGAGGTTGACGTCGCGTATCATTTACGGAAGAGAGTATCATGCGATAGAGAATAGTACATATATGCTACCTAAAGACGATAAAGAGGTTGATAGACTACATGATCAACACTTTATTATCAAGGAATTACTAGGCTTGTAAAGTTTTTCTCTCCTTTTCATTTTTGATAGATATTAATCAGTCTTGTATAGTAATATCATGAAAGAAGCATTTCATCTATTAGACTTTCAAAAGTCAAACTTGAATATATTAGATGTCTGTTGTGGTCCAGCAACTTGGTTATGTGAAGAAAGTCTAGAATATCCCAGCTGCCAGTTTACCGGAATTGACATGTGTAGTCTTTGGCCTCAAGTGATTCGACCTGCCAACCTTCATTTTACAGAAGCGAATATACTTCAAGGATTACCTTATCCTGATAATTCCTTTGGTAATATATACACAAATGCATAATCTTTGAGGGCAAAATAAGAAAAGAAATCTAACCTTCCCCCTTTTAATAATAGATTTTGTTCATATGAGGTGCCTTTTATATATTTATTTATTTTCTTTATGCAAATTGTAACACAGCTCAATAGGTTTGTTGTACTAGCCTTCAAATCAAAAGAATGGCCATTCATTTTATCCGAAATCAAGCGCGTATTAAAAGATGGAGGCTGTTTTCAATGTGTTGAAGTGGACATACGTATTAATGTAAACGCTTTTTATTAAAAAAAAAGGGGGGGGGGGCAGATGGACTAACATGGTGTGGAATAGATTACGACAATTGATAATGTAGCAAAAACGTATATGGAGGCATTTGAATCATTCTGTGAGTCATATCAACTTGACCCCTCGGTTGCAGCTAAATACGATACGATGCTAGTTGATAATGGTATGAAGATTGTACAAAGTAACTATCGTGAGGTTCCGCTCGGCTGGGGAGGACCAGTGGGTCATGCTTATTTGCATACATTTCAAGGTATACTCGAAGGTTTGGCTCCTTGGCTCAAGAAATCGTTGAATATTGAGCAAGATGAAAACTATCATATCTTGCTTGATACCACTAAACGCGCCTTGGTTCGATCAAGAGCGTTTATCGGTTTGTATGCCTTTTTAGCACAAAAATAATGGCAATAGTATATATTATTCTAATAACCTCACATATATAATCATGTAATCCCTCCCCCCTTAATTTTGCTCCTTTTTTTTATATACATTTGTTATCCCCTTACATATAAATAAACAATGGTGAGTGTTTTCATTCTTTTAAACTATTAGGATTTGACAAGGCAAAAAGAAAAGGGAGAAAGTTTACATAAAAAATAGCCCCTATGTTGTCTACATGTAGATTTTTAAAACGCGCGATTCAAGGACGTAGTCACACCAGTTACTTTTTTTCCCTTTGAAACGCGCGACTGACTTTTTCTTTTTCTTTTCTTTTCCAATACAAAACTATGCCCAGAAAGAAGTCGGTTTCATATACAGAAGTTTCAGATATTGACGAGTTTGAGAACTTGTCTGTTGGCAGCCGAGAACACCAAGACACAGACGAAGTATTGACAGACGATCTACTACAAACCAGCTCAGAAGATGACAAGAAAAGAAAAAAGACAGCGAAAAAGAAAAAGACACTGGTGAAACGCAAGACGACAACAAAGAAAGAAACAACTCAAAAGGGCAGAGCCAAAGCTGCACCTGTCAAAAAGGAACCTGAGTTTTGGAACAGTAAACGAGTGGAAGAGTTACGAGAAAAATATCCAGATAACTACTGGACTTATCATGCTGAATCTGGACATCAAATGATTCATACTATCAACGAAAGCCACGTATTGGAGAGTATACCTTGTACGATCAACGATCAGGCACCTATCACAAGCATGGCGCTTTCCCAAGATGGTACCCTGTTGGCTACTTTCTCCAACATTGGCGCTGTCAAGATCTGGGATGTTGAAAATGATTTTGCCCTCGTGCGAAAACTGAGAGACACAGAAGAAAAAAACATTGATGAATTCTATTGTGGAAAGTTTGTCGCAAACAGTGAATATATGACAGTAGGAGGCAAATTAAAAGACAGACATCGTTGGTCGGCAGAGGATGATGATAATCATATCCTGCCTTGTCCGATCAAGATATTCAGCGTGATTGATTCAAAAGTAGTAGCCAAGTTGGAAGGACATACAGAAGAAATCTTGTGTATTAAAGCACTCGAATTTGATGGACAGAATTACCTTTTATCAACTAGTCAAGATGGTAGTATCATCAGGTGGCACATGGACAAGGATTGGATTACATTCTTGGATAGCACAAAGATGGATGATAATATCACTTGCATGGCCTTTACTGTTTCCTTTGTACCAAATACAGGTAATAAATACTTTTTGGCTGCAACAGATGAGCATGTGAGACTATATGATTTTGAAAATGCACAGGTATTATATAGATGACATATAGAAAAAGTATAGGTCTTACTCCTCTTTTTTTTTTGTAGCTACTGCAAACCTTTAGCGATCTATATTCATCATACTGTGATTGTGGTAAATTTGTTCGTTGGTTAGATGAATCCCTCTATTTTAGTCAACACGAGGATAGCGACAAGGAAAGAGGGGAATACGCTTGGTTTATTACTAGAGGAGCAGAGCTTTGTGATGTGAGTGAAGGAGTCTGTAAGTATGAAGGCTTATTAGCTTCCATTTTACTTACAATTCTAAATAGCATCCAAGCCAAATACATGTACTTTACATAAGCTAGTATATCCCACAAAAGACGGCGAACAGTTTAAATTTGAACAAGTCAAGAAATACCAAGACGAAGAGTAAGTTGTTTGTATAAAGTATTTACTTTCTCTCTAAACAACAAGAGTATAGCTATCACTCCAATTCATGGTTGGTAAAGATTGCTTCAAACGGAAGATATCTACTTGCACCTACAATTTATGGACAAATTTTTGTGTTTAATATGTTATCGGGCCAAGTAACTGCCATTTTAAAAGACCACCAAGGTATAAAAGAAACATTCTTCACAAGTAATATTACTCATTCGCTTGTTCATTTAGATATGGAAGTTCGTGATGTGATATTTCATCCTTATAGACCTTTATTATTCTCATGTGGAGATGGTAATTTACATATTAGCTTATAGTATGATTACTTATTACATATTTGTAGATGGTTGTGTAAAAGTATATACTTATTCAGAAAATGATTCTAGAAAAGTGGAAGTAGAGCAAGACCTTGACGTGGGTATGATTGAAATTGAAGAGCAATAAAGAAGATATACATATATATTTAAGTAGTGTTTTCTTCTTTCTAAAGTGTATACACAAGCTATGTTTAATCTGAATATGGCAACATAGACAAAATATTAATATTCCAAAGTAAAATTAAAGACATGATATTTAAATACCTTAAACCTTTTTTTATCTATTTTATTTTAAAATGGCCTCTCAAGGTTACAATCATTTATAATATGTTTAGCAGTGATTGACTTTTTTTTTTCTCTAGTTATACTTGATCAGATTCGTGAAATTGAGCTATTTATTGACGTGTGGGAAACTCAAGGTAAGGTCACTTGAAGAAATGACCCCTTGAAAAAGCTCAATGATAAAAAAAAAAAAAAGAGTCAGGTACACCTCTATCTGCTGTTGAGAAACAAGATCAGTTACAGAAACCAGATGAAGAGTTATCAAAAGATGAACCTATCATCTGTATTGAACAGAAGGATCCTAAACAAGACCTGTTCGAGAAGCCTAAAGAATATGTGCCAATTGATCCACTGATCGAAGAAAAAGAAATAATCCAAGAGTCTTACGTTCCTGACGAAAAGGGGTCTAGCCCTACAATTCTTGAGAATAACGTCAGAGAGAAATCTGTTCCCGATACGATCATGATACCTGACGAAGTAATACCGTCTAAAATAGAATTACTAGAGCAAGAAAGGATATGTGAAGAAAAAATAGCTGAAGAGCCGGACAAGGAGGCAATTAATCCACAGTCTATACCAAGTACATCTCAGCTTCAAAAGCCAGAAGAAAAGACGCCAGAAAGAGCACCTGAAAAGAAGAAGGGTATCTTGAGGAAAGCCGTATTGGAAAACTATAGAAATGCTAGTGAAGACAAGGAAAAGATTCTAGTCGAACAGCAGACGAACTCATTACCTTCACCTTCTTCATCCTTACGCAGCCCACACATTCTTCCTGATCGATCCATGATATCCATCAAGGATGTTTATGCGTCGCCCGTCAGGACTGATCCAGGCATACTATCGAGACAATCATCAAGAAAAGACAACATGAGCGACACTGCATCCATTTCAATAAAATCTTTATCGACAAGGTCATTTCTTAATGAACAGCCAATGCAGTCGTCATCCAGGCCTGTGACACAGTCAAGAAGAGGATCTATATCCAGTAAGAAGTCATCTCAATCGATCAAGAGCGCACGACGATACAATGAGAAAAAGGCATCTCAGGCAGTACAAAAGTATATACCGAGGACATACGAAGAGATGATGCGTATCCCAGATATCTATGAACGAATCGTTTTTTATGAAAAGACGCTTGACCTGTGTTTAAGAACAGAATCTCCAATCACTCATTGGAGCCAGTTTATGTCAACAAGAGGAAAACCAAAAGTCCTTGAAGAAGGTAAATTATAAAGAAAAAGAAAAGGAAAAAGAAAACTAAATGAAAGAGGAGGGAAAAGGGTATATTCCAATGCCTAGGTCTGATTCTCCTGAACCATCTCCGTTTGCCAGTTCGAGTACATCTCTTAGTGGATCGATATCGATGTTTTTGAAAAAGGCAGCTGGTTCTCAAGCATTTACGAGAAGAAACACGGTGGATAAAAGATCCTTTTTAGCACCAAGTCAGAGTGCCTATGGAAGCGGACTCTTTCAACGGTCCATCAGCCGACTTAGCCTTTCCCGATCGACACAGATACCTAAGTATGATCAGTATAAGACACCAAACCAAAGAGTGAACGCACTGAACAAGAGATCACCTAATTCTAAAAGAGGATCCATTGGTGTGACGAATACCGCATTTAGCAATCGAATGGATATACCCAAGTCTAGCATAAGTGCGCCTCGACCGTTAAGAACTAACTCTATAAGCTCTTGTAGAGAGCAGTCTCCAGAATTGAACTATTTGATGGGCGTATTTCCACATGAAGATGTGCGTACTTTATTAGACGCGTTGAATGAAGCGAATGGGGATCCAATGAGTGCCATTACTGTTGTAATAAATAAATAAATCCATAAAAAGAAATTAATATCTATCAATCTCGGCTTTTCTCTCTCTATCTCTCTTTTTTCTCTCTCTCTCTCTTTTTTCTCACTCTTAATGAACAATCAAGGATTGACGTATTATCTTTTATTTGTTATTGCTACTATCTTGTTGGTAATAGACTATAATAATAACCTGCTATCTAAACTTTTGTTTTTATTTCTTTCTGTATATATTATAAAAGAGTGCATTCCAGTATGGCTATCATAACGGTGCACTGAACACACCACAATCAGTTATATCAAAATGTCAACAAACAGCTACGGTCTATCAACCTGATTGTATACCCATGTCAGATTCGAAATATTCGCTTGTTGTTGCCATGTTAACAGCAGGTGGACTTGTAGGCGCACTTGGCTGTCCTCATTTCAGTGACCGTTATGGACGACGATTGACCTTATTTAGTACCAACCTATTTCTCGGCATTGGCTCTCTACTGTTGACCTTTGCTACAACTCCTTATGTGATGATGATTGGACGATTTCTAGCAGGTGTCGGCGCCGGCATGGTTACTGTGATTGTGCCTCCTTATATTTCAGAGTGCGTCCCACCATCTAAACGCGGTCTGTTTGGCACATTTAATCAGTTATCAATTGTGATTGGTATCATGATTGCACAGATTGTAGGCTTAATGTGGTCAACATTGGCCAGATGGAGATATATCCTTGCAATTGGCATCTTGCTCGCCATACTGCAATCATGTCTCCTGCCTTTCTGTGTTGATTCACCTCGTTATCTCGCATCTCTTCCAGGCGGCTTCAACAGAGCAAAACAGTCATTATTAAGATTAAGAGGCACTTCCATTGAAGAGGTTGAGGATGAAATCATCGCCTGGAGACGAGAGTGGGCTAATCAAGTTCAAGACGAGACGCTGGTAGATGAACATCATCACGGTGGAGTCATCCAGTCTGTGGACAGTGGCCATGAAAAGGTGACCAGCTGGAAGTTCTTGACATCGCCATTCTATCGTCGACCACTGTTGATCATCTTGCTGTTGCAACTCGCACAGCAGCTCTCTGGTGTGAACGCAGTTGTATTTTATTCTACATCCATCATGTCGTCCGTCTTTCCCGAGCTCTCTGGCGTCATCACAGTCTGTATCTCTATTGTCAATCTCATCATGACCACTGTTTCCGCCATGTTGATGGACAAGGTGGGACGCCGTTCCTTGTTTCTGACATCCAGTAGTCTTATGGCTCTTATGGCATTCCTTCTAGGTTGGAGCATAACGAATGGATATGACAAGACATCTGCTTTTGCCATCATTGGCTTTATTGCTTCCTTTGCTATAGGTCTGGGTCCTATACCATTTCTGATGATACCCGAAGTAGTAGAAACTCATGCAGTATCTGTTGCTTGCTCTGTTGGGTTAGCTGTCAATATGATATCGAATTTTATTGTATCTGCCGGTTTCCTCAGTCTTCAAAACACACTAGGTGCTCAAGCCTTTTACGTGTTTAGTGTCGCTCTCATTGCCCTCACTACGGTTGCTGTGTTTATCTTGCCCGAGACAAAAGGAAGGAGTGCAGAAGACGTGATTCGATCAGGATACTCTATATACTCTTGTAGCTACGAACCTATTAATTCTTTTGAATAATCCATAAATAGGAATGATAATAAACCCAATTATGTGTGTAACCGCAGCCTTTTGCTTTTACAAAAGCCAGCCTCAAATGATTCCAATGCATAAGTTTGTATGTTCTTTCTTTTTTTCTTTTTGTCCATTTCTTATGTCACTTGACCGTAAACAGCTTATTTCAACACATCTTCATCTCAAAGACCTTATATCTGGTCAAGCAATCAGTCCAAATGAATGGATCAAGCATGAATTAATACGTATTCAAAATGATATCCGACCTAGACACTGTCAGAGCTACAGCGAGCTTGTACAAATGATTGAAGAGCCATTCCGATTCGAAGCTTATAAAGCATCAGTCACTGGGCCGGCTCTTTCCTACAAGAGAAAATCCATCATGTCCTATTACATCTTGCAGTTACATAATATAGAACAGGTTAGAAAGAGACTGGTTGCAGATAAAAGGCAACCTTCGTCCGTACTTTTATGCCGCGCCTTTCTTGGTCTTTGGCAACATTACCGCTGTGCCAGTTCGCCTAGACAACTCCTGTATGAATTTGACAAGATGCGGGTAGATATGAAGTTACAAAAGCCGGTGCATCCTTTTCATTTTAAAGCTAAATTAATGACTATTCTGCTCGGAAAGGTCAAGTTGACCGAGAAATTGGTTAAACCGTGGCAATGGATATGTGAATGGGTGACTACAGCTACTGTAGATGATATGAATGAACAGGAAGGTGCTCAATGGATTCAGCTGAGCATAAGTATTTTTATTATAGCCAAAAAACTTTATACCAAAGGACTATCACCACCCTGATGATCAACAATAAACCGCTTTGCACAGCCATCTTTTTTCATTTCAGATACTACGAAAGGTCGTGTAACAGCGGCGTTTTTATTGCTTTTGCTTTGCCTCAATTCTATTTTTTTTTTTTTTTTTTGTAAAATAGAGCAATCGAGTGTCATCTTCAATGCCGCTCTTATAAACTGTATGTTGGAGGCTCTTGATTGTATTCTGTCTTTTAAAGACGGTATAAACCACATACATTCTGAAATGGTTGACAACTTGAGAAAAAAAAAGGGGGGGCAAACAATCCGATTTTGCATAATCGGAATATTTGTTACTTTTGGCAAAGAAGCACAATTTGCGTTCTTTTTAGTGATCATTTCGAAGAAGAGAATGATGATTGAATAGAGTCAATATTATATTATAGGCTTTTACTTGGTCAAAAAGAAGGTCTATATACAAAATAATATTAAATTGTGAAACACATATTGACGTCTTGTAAGATATAAGTGTATAGAAACAAGCATATCATGTTTATTTATAGTCTTCCTCTACACTACTTTGACTTAACTCGTTCATAGTGGAATTGGATCTATTGCTTGTATCATAAATAAACTGTCTATATTTTTGATATGGAAATGGTTTGGCTTTTTCTATTGTATCAGATGGAAATAGCCACTCCAGAAACATCCAGATTAAATAATCTAAAGCCATGACCATACAGAATATCTTGCCCGCGTATAATCCACAGCCATAATATCTTCTTAATCTTTCTATTAAAGGTGAGCTCTTTGTTTGTGAAATAGTCAAATACACTTTCTCTGTCCTTTCGGCAACATTGGACCAGTTATACATGTCTTTGATTTCATTATTAAATTTACTAGGATCTACTTTGCCAAATTTAAACATATGAATGGCTTTTGAAATAGCAATGACAAGATCTAACATATATAATAAATCAATAAGGCTGTAATACTTTAGTTTATACATTACCATCTTCTTCGGGTATAGCGTAATTTATCATATGGCTCGGCAATACTTCAGGTACACCACCCACCTTTGTACTTACCACAAAGAGCCTAGATATATAATTTTGATTCAGCTAGAATACTTTGAATCCTATAATACGCATTACCCTGCACAAGCCGCTTCTACAATAGCAATACAAAAGGCCTCTGTTAAACTTGTATTCAAAAATATATTTCCTTGAATCAGCACGTTTCTAACTTCATGATGCTTGATCGGTCCCAGTAGCTCGACGCGATCATGTAATCCATGTTTTTCTCTCATCTGTTCCAGGTCGATCCGCTTGGGCCCATCGCCTCCGATAATAAATCGAACGTTTTTATACATCTCACATATTCGTGGTATGATCGCCACCAGTAAGTCGATACCCTTTCTGTATACCATTCTACTGATCACCACAATTGTAATCCAATTGGGATCTGGGGCTGTTGGATCAGGTAAGAATCGAGATGCGACGATAGCATTTGGTATGACAGACACATGTTTTGGTGATAATGCTGCTCTTAAGACTGTATTCTCCTTACTATTCAAAACGATAAATCCATTTCTTCTTATACATGTATATATATATATATATATATATATTCTTTACCTTGTATGCGATACACACACGACATGATCAACATCACTCATTGTAAATTTTAGTAGCTTATTAGTAAGTATAGAAGATGCATCAGCGAATCCAAACAATGAATGATCAGTGAATACAGCCTTGAGACCCATCGTTTTGCCATGTAAGATGGCTTCATGACATAACGCTGAAAAGGCTCCATGACCATGAATGATCTCTATTGATTCGCGGATGAGGATATGTCGAAATAGTGGGAAAAATCCATAAATGGTAGGTAAAGTCGCCTCTGCATAAATGACCTTGGCAGGAACATGATATACTTTTAATCCATTTGTCAAGTATCGAACACCCGTCCTGTGTCCATACGCGTGAGTTACTATGATCACCTTGTTTTATTATTACTATTATTTATTCTTGTTGCATATACGTGTTTAACTATACCTTATGTCCTCGTTGTATCAATCGTTGAGATAATTCGTATAAATGACTTTCGACTCCACCCATATTTGGATAGAAAAAGTCAGACACCATACTACAACAAAAGATGTATGAGATGAAAAGAGAGATGAGCAGAATGGATCAAACTTACCAGACATTAAACATAATTATTAAAAGAAGAATAAATAGTGAAAAAGAAAGCTGTCAATAAAAAAGTGTATCTATTTTTATTTTATTTTTATTTTTCTCTTTTTCTTTAATGTCGATAGAGATTGAATCTGAAGAGTAAATTGAACCTTTTTTTTTATTACGTGCACACACAAAGTTGATCCCTTTTATTATCTTTAGCGTCATTCGACTCATTTTACAATTTCTTAAAGAAAATCAATTTGATGAAACAGCAACAACTCTTCAAACAGAGACATCAGTCAAGATTGGACATATTGAAAATAAAGATCAGTTCATCAAGGAAATAAAGCAAGGAGAATGGGACACAGTTCTACGGCATGTCATGGACTTGAAGATCCCTTCTCAGAAAGTGATTGATCTATATGAACACATCATACTTGAACTAGTCGAGTTACGCGAACTAGGAGCAGCGCGAACACTTTTGAGGCAAACAGAGCCTATGTTTATATTAAAGCAAAGATATCCAGAACGTTATTTACGATTAGAGCACACCTTATCAAGAACATCATTGGATCCTAGAGAGATATATCCCCATGGAGCCACCAAAGAGAAAAGAAGACAAGTGATCGCTCAAGGTACCAAAAAAAGAAAAAGAAAAAGAAAAGGCAAATAGTAGATCACTCATACGCATCCAAAAACAGCATTGGCAAGTGAAGTAACCATTGCTGAACCTTCTCGCTTAATGAAGTTATTGAATGATAGCATAAAGTGGCAAAGACAACAGAGATTACTATCTACAGACACGCCTATTGATTTATTTCAAAACCCAGAACAGACACAAGAGATTGAAGCAGATGCTTTCGTTAACCAAAGCTATGCTACAATTAAAGTAAGAAGAGAAAGAAAAAGAGATGTCTTTTTTTTTTATCGACCTTTGTTTATTAGTTTCCTGGAAAAAATACATATGCTGAATGCACAGCCTTTTCTCCCGATGGTCAATATTTTGCTACAGGATCAGTAGATGGGTTTATCGAAATATGGAATCACTTGACAGGAAAGCTGAGAAAGGATTTGCGATACCAAGCAGATGAGAACCTCATGGCTATGGACCAATCCGTTATCTGTCTAAGCTTCAGTTTAAATAGTGAACTGCTCGTATCAGGATCGACAGATGGAAAGATTGCTATTTGGAGAGTTCAGAATGGATTTTGTCAAAGGAAATATACACCTGCACACAGTCAAGGTGTTACTTCAGTCCGCTTTAATAAGGATGCGAGCGAGATACTGAGTTGCAGTTATGATCATTCTGTAAAGATTCACAGCGTAAAATCTGGAAAACTGATTCGAGAATTTAAAGGGCATAGGGCCTTTGTCAATTCGGTCATTTATTCCGCAGACTACACACGAGTCATTAGCGCGAGCAGTGATGGAGAAGTCAGGGTATGTATTACCTTGATTTGTTATCATTAAATAACTTATACACATATTTAGATTTGGGATATCAGCAGCGGTGGAAGCATCTCTTGCTTCCCTCAAGACAATCTTACTATTCATGCGCTGTTAACCATATCAGAGGATTCAACTCATTTGGTCATGGTCAACAAGAGCAATCGATTACACATACTAGATAGCCAAGGAAAGATCACCAAGTCATTTGGACACAGTCAAGCCAAAGATTTTGTTGCAGCAGCCACATCTCATAACGGCACCCTTATTTATGCTGTATCTGAAGAATCAATCATGTATTGCTTTGATGTACAAACTGAAGCACTAGTTGGCCAAGTTCAATTAAGCGATAATTCAGAAATTATTGGCATAACGCATCATCCATTATCAAATGTTATAGCTGCCAATAATGACGCTGGACGTGTATTTCTTTTTAAAAACCCTTAATAAAAGTATAAAGATTTATTCATCGTATTTAAAATGGTTATACTCAAGATGAGTTTGGACTCAATGCGCTTATGCGTTGAATCAAGGCTGTCATTCTTTCATCCATAATCTTGATGTTATTGTCAACTGCTTCCTCATTGACTTTCAAACTCTGAGTCAGCTATTTTTTTTTTGTTAATAAACCTTTACCACCCATTATTATTTTTTGTTACCAATTCACAAGTAGTAGTCAAGCTCTTCAGCTCATCCGTCATCCTCGTTTGTTCTTCAGAAATCACTTTGATGGACTGTCCAAATGTGGCAGCATCAGCATGTAAAGTCTGTAATGCCTTAAGACGAGTCAATAAAGCAGGTGTAAGATTCAAAAGTGGGTCTATTTTCTCCATCATAGTAAACAATTGGTTGATCTATCAAAATGATGTATTAGTATGAGTACATTACACGACTTTTGTATACCTTTGTTTCTGTATCATTTGAGTTATCCTTGTTATCATTTGCTGATACATTAGCTGGATTATTTATGGTGGATAAACTGAATCCAAGGGTATTGGATATATCTTTGCGACTGGCTTTGATTTCATTTAATCTCTCTAGATCACT
>JAMYHX010000708.1:0-15675 GCA_025529335.1 Rhizopus sp. PT2906 | reverse complement strand
GAGCCATTACTGATGATCCCAATCAATATCCTTTATTCTTTATCGTCAAGATTAACACACTAATACATGCATTCATCGCTGTAATAATTATAGGCTTTTATCATCAGCTCCCTGGGGTATTGCTATCATATGGACAAATAATTATGATGAATTATATGCATAGAATACTCTTTAAGCTTAACTGATTTCTTTCCAGTAGAGAGTAAAGTTGTGAATCTAAGGCAAATAAAACGAATTCAAGCTTTGTGCAAATATATGTTTTTTTTTGGAAAGGATTGTTTTTTAATAGTGCATATGCTTATCGTTTACAAGAAATGTGATAAAGGTTATTGAACAAAGTTATGATACACAGTAGAAGGGTAAGCAATGCACAAAATAACCTTTTTCACATAGATTACAGCAATTGATGCATGCAAGCAGAACAGGACCATAAGAAAGCGCTCCTCCAACCTTATAGTAATACACTGTCGCAACGTGTGTAATGATTTGAAAGCGGTTAGTTATCTTGTAATGGAATGTAGCAAAGTATATAAGTAAAGGACCACATAAAAGTATGAAGGCTAAAAATAAACACTCACAAAAATTTATAGCCATAAGCTATAAGTTCAAGTTTTATAAAATCTCAAGGAAGCATTCCAAGTAAAATATAGAAGTAAATGGTTTAAGGTTAAGATATTTATTTTTATAATAAAAAAAGACAAGTCTTGTGGATATTTATTACGTTATAGAGCAGACGTTTTCTAAAATTGATAAAGATTGCTTTAATACGCTTACCAGATTATCTAAACCCTTTGGATTGCATTTCAATTGCTTGATCTTTTCATTGCATTTAGCAAGTAAGATACGAACACTTTGGTCCGCGCTTTCTATGTCTTCATTTGGGACATAAAGTCTTTTTCTTTCTGAGCAACAGGGGTAGGAATACAAAAAGAAGATGGCAGAAATAATTACATGGCTAACCAAAAAAAAAATGCTTATACATCTTTGTTTGATCAGAACAGCTGCCGTTTTTCAGAAAGTCTTCTTTAGTATTCACCTTATAGAAGAGGATGTCTTCAGTAAATGATCTGCACTGATAGATGTTTTCTTTGAGCAGCTGTACCATGAAACAGGCAACACCGTAATCAATGTTGTGTGCTGCCTTTTTCTTCTTTTCTTCGTTGACTATTAAGTGAAACCCATCAAAATCATGTACAGCTTTGATTGTGTCCTGCCAATAGTCTAATATTACCACTTGGAATAGTAAGTAGATTAGGCGATCAACATGCAATTGGTTATGATACGAATTTGTGAGGTTATCGGTATGGAACGGAGCATTCTACAAATAGACAAAAAGAGTCAGCTTTTAATAAACTGGAGTAATAAGAATTAATGATTGGAAGCCACAAATTTTTAAGACATATGCAAAGAACAATTGATGGGCAAGATCGAATGTTTCCGACGTTTCTGAGCATGTTATGAAGGTACACTAACAACTTTTTTTTTTTTTTTTCATTACTTAATTTTAAGGTGCGTTCTGGCTTTGCTTGGTCTACACAAGTCGAGTTGCATAAGAGGCGTAAATATGGTTCTAATGGGATACAAAAGTGGTATGACTTGATTTCCAGCCCAAATGTCACAGGAGGTTCAGACATTCTAGCCTACATATAAAGGATATCAACATCTCATGTTCAGTAAGTTTTATAAATCGCTTTCTATCTTTATCATATTCTTACTTGAACTATTATTATCATTAGTATTTTTTTCTTTCATAAAAGGATTTGAACATCGTGAAAGGAAAGGATATTTATATAGCAATAAACAACAAACATTAGACTATATTACGAATACTCTATGCAAAAGAACCATACCAAACGAGCCATACCGTCTATGTAACTTGAGCACAAGCAGAGAACAAAGGGTAGAGAGGCAGCTATATCGTAGGAATGCTAGATTTCAAGGTCAATACCATAGGTGAGTCATTTTTGCAAGCCTTCCAAGCTCTATGCGTCGATTTACTCCTATGCCCTCAAAGGTATAATGAATTTACAAAAATATGCAATTATATCCAATACAGGCAATAAAAATTACGCGGACATTTATCAAAAAAAGGGATAGTAATATTAGTTGATGAATGCAGGACGCCAAGAGTTTGCAGCCATTGCAAAAACGATTTAGAGGATATTGCTGTGCCTGAAAGAGGATTTGACTGTAATCATAAGTATGTAAATATTATTAATATTCATAGCTGTACAAGATATTGACCTCGATTTAATTTTTCTTAGAAAAGAGATGTTTAAATGGAGAACAGATAAAAATCGTGTTAAACGGTGTATAGATAACGACAATAGAATTATTACTCGATTCAGTTTTTGTCTCAATAAAACGCAAGCAGGTATATCTGCCAAACTTTGAACGCTTCAAGTTTATGGTCTAGCCTAATCATTTACAAAATAGGCTATGACCCCATTGTATACCCCGTTGAAGCCTTGTAGACAGTGTTCAGTTGGTCATGGTCATGATGGAAACTTAATAAGTCACTTTTGTTTAGTTACAGCTAGTTAGGTACTGATTATTCTATTTTAATATTGTCAACTCCATCCAATGATAGATCTGGAACCGAGGCGTCAACGCAGCATTGAACATTCGATCGATTCTTACAGGCTATGTTAACAGTAACTGTGATGTCAGATCAAGGAATGCTGCCTTTGCTAGAGTGTTTCAATCAACACTATTAAATAGCCAGTTGCACTTGTAAGTATTCTGATTCGAAAAAAATACCAACGTCATCATTACCTTATCCAATCAAAAATTCCTGGAATGATTTAAGTGAGTGCACTACCAGCTAAAAACTCAGCTATCTAGGGCCTGTTTGAGTAGTGAGGGAGGGGTTGTATTTTTTTTGGTCAGTGACTAGTAAACTCTCTTCTTTTTTTACTCCAAATAATAAACAACGATGGCTTCATCCGTTCGTGCCGCTGCTATTAACTGGTCCAAGTTGAACGTCACTCTTCCTCAAGAGACCGTTGCTTCTCTTCAAGCTTTCCGTAAGCGTAATGACGAAGTCAAGCGTGTCCTTGCCGAATTGAAAGAACAAACCACCACTGTTGACTTTGCTCACTACCGCAAGGTTCTCAAGAACCAAAATATTGTCGACCAAGCTGAAAAGGCTGTCACCAACTTCAAGCCCGTTTCTTATAATTTGGATGCTCAATTGAATGTCATCAATCAATTTGAATCCAAGGCTGTATGTAGACATTAAAATTTTTATAGCAATTCCAGAGGGTGTTTAACAGCTTGTACGATAGGTTGCCAAGGCTGAAAAGACTGTCAAGCAAATTGAACAAGAACTTAAGGAACTTCAAGCTACTCTTAGCAACATTCAAGAATCTCGTCCTATTGAACAACTCAAGGTAATAATAAAAATAGAAGAGTATGAAATAAAGCATCAAAAATTAATTATGGGTATTAGGTTGACGATGTCATTGCTGCCAACCCCAAGATCATCAAAGAAGTTGAAGAAAGCATCAAGAAGGGTGATTGGAGCGTTCCCGGTTACAAGGAGAAGTTTGGAGATATTTCTTACTTCTAAGCGGTTTTTATCTGTCTTTTACTACTGTTACATATACATAAAAAGGTTTTTATCGACATTAAAACTCCATTGTTTGTTCAAAATATGTGTGAAATAGACAAAAGAGATAGACTCTTTCGTGAAGAAGGTGTTCATAAAGGAATTTAGTCGAAAAACAATGGAAATGATTGATGTTTGTCTTTAGTATTATTAAAAAAAGAAAGAGGGCGTCTCTGAGTAACTGTTACAGAGCGTGTGTACAATGGACTGCTTTAGAGCTTCTTGTATTAAGCATTTGTATAAGGAACAAAAGGGTAGAAAATGGAGGAATGTAGATTTTTTATAGGGTTTCGTACACACTTTTAATTGTTACTCCAGATACTTCTTACTTTGGGACGTTTTGCTCTAAAATCAACCGAAAGGTTAACGCAGGCTAAATCCTCATCATTTTCAGTGAATGCACGAGCAGCAACTACGAATTTTGCCTAAAATTCAAAGTTAAAAATAGTTAATACAAAAAGAAAATGGCTATTTACCTTTGGTATTTCTCTTGGTAAAGCAGCTGTTGCTTTAATCTAAGAACAAAGTGTCAGTATCGTAAAAGAGCTTCCCACGCAGTTTCTTGCAGACTAACCTCGATTGGACCCTTTTCGATGGGACATTGAATGTTGACATTATCCCTGTTATTTTTTAATTCTTCACAAATATCAAACGTTTTATGTAAAAGCTTAACCAATCCCACTTTGACTGTGACGTCGGCATAGGCACCATCTTCAATCTTTTCTGTAACTGTTCCCTTTACGATAACAGTGACGTTCTCTCCGGGTTTGACGTATTCTGGTAAAAGTTCGATTGATTCAAGTTGAAATGGTTCATTGCCAGAACCTTCAAAATATTTTTAGTACAAAGCACGGTTCATTTTAGTGTCAACATACTGCAGTCGATGTATTCTACGTTTGATTCACCGAGAGCATTGAAGTATTGGCTTGACCAAAAGGTCATACGACCTTCTACACCGAGAAGAAATGCTACAAAACAGAAAGCGAATGCAAGTAAAGATTTAAGCTGCATTAAATTTACTCAAGAAATAAGAGAAAGAAAAGGAAGAAATGATTTTATTTATACAAACTGATGATCTCTTACGTCAACCACAAAAAAAGACCCCAAATATAATAACTGTGTTTCATCTTTTTGTCCCGTGTTACTCACATGAATTCAAATTCCTATAGAAGGCATAACTTGTTAGAGTCTTGCTTACATACTAGCAATGAGAGGTTATCCTCATGGTTTATTTCATTCTATGTAGGGGAATAAAAAGAAAGGGTCTAGTATTAAATGTGTATATTGTATTTTGTTCTTATTAAATCCATTGACCGTGTTCTTTAGTTCAATGGCCAAATATTACTTTATTTTCCACTTGGATACGTCTGGTTTTTCATAATAAAGTTTACAAAACAATCTCTTTAGACTCTCTGGAAGTACAATAATAAAAGAACTATGACGACACAATTCTGTTACCATATCAACTAGTTGATGTACACAATACATTCTGATACTTTTAATCATCTATAAACATTGTCTTTAACTTCCTAGCTCAATCTGTAACTTGCTTCAACCAAGCTTATTTCCGCATATGACCAATCATGTGTGAGCTTATTGATGTTGCAGTCTTTCGGTATTTTGCCTGCGCAAGATAACATATTTCCTTATGTTACTCATAACCGAACAAAATATCTTTTTTTCTATTGTAATCAAAAAAAGTAGATAAAGATGATTCGATGACGAACTTTAATACCCTTTGTAAGAGTAAATGACCTGAATCAGAGGGTTTGCATATAGAATAGTCAGAACAAGACACCAAGCTTATTGTATAAATATTAAATCTTATCAAACGTGCTTTAGGAGCACTTCTTTTTAAAGCGGGAAAAGAAACTATTGACAAGGTACAACCAATGAGATGATTTCTCGTGACTATGCATCAAAAAATTTTTTTCGTCTTTAAAATTTCCATGTACTTTCTTATTCTCTCTTTTTCAAATTTATTGCAATGATGATAGCTTTGGTAAACGCTTGAATTCTATCCTTAACCCTTTAGAAGAGTCCTTTATTAAATGGACTTTTAACCCATATTCAAAGGTGTTGAGGGATGACGAGAATTAGGCGAATGTCTGAGCAAAACTTGCTACTGTTTAATGAAAAAGGTACATTTATAAATTTAAAAAGTTGAATTGATGATATCGTGTAAATGATCAACATACTGTGTTGGTGATTAACTAAACAAGTCTCTCTAAGAACAACTGATCAACTTTTATTATCTTGCTTTTAACAGTTATTAATGTGTTGTTTTTTATAGGTATTTAATCAAATTTATTATGAATTAAATAAATAAATAAATAAAATATGTAAATCATTTCTTAAACCATAAAGCTGTCCTTTAATGTTTTGTATTCTAAAGTTCCCTGACGTCTGTATCATTTCATTTCTCAGTTATTTGGCTGAAGTGAGACATACTTACACGTCTAAATAACCAAAACTTCATAAAACCTCGAGTATAAAGGCGTAAATGAGACAATACCCTACACTCAGTTATCTTTAAAGACAATGACAGAGACAGAGAGAGAGAGAGAGAGAGATCTATGGTTCATCTAAAAATGCGGCTTTGATCTGAGTAATAATAACCAAGTATTAACAGTCATCTGATTCAAAAGTATAAAAAGGCAAAAAACTTTGGGAACTCATGATTTTCTTATTCTCACGCAATTTAAAAGAAGCTGTTCTGCTAACATAAGGATGTTGTTCTCTACAACATTCTATAAAGGAATGCTTCGAGAAGGAAAGCAGACGGTAGTAAAACCTTTGTTATGAGCTTATTGCTCTGAGTAACATTGACCAAAGCCGTTCGATATCAATTATAATTTAAAGGAAACTAAATGAAAAAAAAAAAAACTTTGGCAAAAATCGATGAATCTCGAACGAATCAATGATTTGTAATCGGATGAGTGCGTTTTGAATACACTCGACTATTTTGAATAAGAATTGTATGATTGTATATTTAACCTTTTATACTCGAGAAATATAAGGAATTGTCAACTCTATGCTCTGTTCTTCATGTGGCTTTTTCTTAATAAATTATCTCAAACCAATTGCTCTCGTATATATTTTGTTGGACAACTAAGCTCAATAACATATCAATCATTTTCTTTCTTTCGATAAAAAAAAAAGGTTGACAATGATGGCTCAACCATGTACAATCTTCATTTCACAAAGTTGGAATACAATCCTGCCACTTGATACAAGGCAAAATAACATAAAGAACGTCAAAGCGATCTGATTTTTGCTCCTGTTCAGAAAGCATATTGAGGGTCATATGTCTTCCTTTTTATTTTACGCTGGTTGAACAATTCAAAGTTTATAAAAGATGAACAACAGGAATTAGAAATGTCCTAAGGATATTCTGGGGGCACTTTAATGTTGAAGAAATGATCCTCGCTGTGTTATGAATGTACGTTCACGGCTATTAATTAGGTGACGTGCGGTCCGCATTAAAATTTTGGCCAATCATAAATTGACAGGCAGAATGCCTTCACTCCTTTTATATATTTACGCTCTTTAGTAGCCCTTTTTCTTTTCTGTCCGCTCTCACATTCTCTCTCCATCATGGCTCAGTACGCGTATGACGAAGAGGGTTTTAACTTTTACTACTTCCTCATAGCAGTGTTATCACTCTGCCTTGTACCTACTACGATACAATCGTTACATGCTTTATATAAATCAGCATGTAAGATTCTCTTTTATCACTTTAGCTATTGATACTCATCTTATTCTTTTAGCCACCAAACATAAAGATGTCTGTCACTGTCAAATATGTGAAAAAGGAAGAAAGAGGGCAAATAATGTCAAGTCTAGTTCAATCAAAAAGCTATTGACGAGTCCCAAGTATGTTGATTCATATTGATGATGTCACTTGGCTCACTTTTTACATTATATAGATTTCTTTTCTTAGTCATCGGTTGGGTTGGAGTCGTACTTTTGGCCATGCAAGTTGCTAATGCTGAAGTGAAATCAGTTACTTGGGATCCTTATGAAGTTATGGGTCTCAAAGAGGTAAATAATACAAGAAGAAAGGGAAAAGAATGAAGCTCATTTTTATATGTATAGAGTGCTACTGAAGCTGAAATTAAAAAGGCTTACAAAAAGCTATCGCTTGTATATCATCCTGATAAAGCCAAGCCAGGCAAAGAAAAAGAGAATGAAGAACGATTCATTGATATTACCAAGGCTTACAAAGTGTAAAAGCTTTATCTTTATTTCATAAACGAGTTATCTAATTGTTATGCTTAGATTGACAAACGAAGAGGCTCGTAGAAACTATGCTGAATTCGGTCATCCAGATGGTAAACAATCATTCACTATGGGTGTCGCTTTACCCAAAAAGCTGGTTGAGGGCAATGGTATGTACGTTTTGGGCTTTTATGCACTCACATTTGGTCTTGGTTTGCCTTATTTCATTGTAAGTATTTTATAGATCTGGTAGGAGGAAAAGTAGAACTAAATGATATCATAGGCTCGCTGGTGGTATAGATCACGTCGTCTTACAAAGGATAAAATCTTGAACAAGACAATGGGAGTCTTTGTCAAGGGCCTAAAGGAAGAAGATGGCTTTAAAGAAATCATTTACACTCTATCTGGTGCCATTGAATATAAAGAAGCTGTTGATGTTCGTCCTAATGAAGACAGAATGCTCAACATTATCAACGGTGCTATTGCAGATGAAATGGAAAAGAAGCTGGGTGAAAAGTTTGATCGTCTTAATGATTCAGTACCTGCCTATCGTCGCAAAGCTCGTGCGCTCATCTACGCTTATTTGCTTCGTGTTGATCTTGAAAAGAAAGGAGTAAACAAGCAGTTGATTAAGGATCAAAGCTTTGTTGTGGATAAGGCTATTCATTTAATTCAAGGTCTTATGCAAATTGCTACTGTCAAACAATGGCTCAATGTTACATGTCGTCTGATGGAATTACAACAGCATTTAATGCAAGCTACTTTCCCAGGAGAACCTAGCATCAAACAACTTCCTCATGTCACTACGACTCTCGTACGTCGCTATAATCGTGGTAGAAAGACAAAGATTCAAACAGTTCAGCAATTCTGTGACATGTCTAACGATGAACGCAAGAATATGCTAAAGACATTATCTGATTCTGAATATTTGGATGCTGTTGAAGTCGCTCAACGTATTCCTAAATTAAGCGTTGAAAAGGCTGTGTTTAGAGTGATTGGAGACAAAATTGTTACAACAGGCGCAATTATTACATTTATTTTGAAGTTAAGAAATGGCCAAGTCGTTGATGTTGATACCGAAACAAAAGAAAAGCAAGAACATGACGATGAGGACGAAGAAGAAGAAGAATTGTTGGAAGATAAAAAGAAGAACAAAAAAACTTTACCCTTTGCGCACACTCCTTACTATGCTGGTGAAAAGAAGCCATGCTGGTGGATTTTCTTGGGCGATCCTAAAGTGAATCGTATCCTTGTACCTCACAAGAAGGTGACAGATATTGTTGATGAAGAAACAATCAAGATTCCATTCCCTGGCCCACCCAAGCCTGGTGTGTACACATTCTCGTTCTTTATAAAATCAGATACCTATGTTGGCACAGATATTGTACGAGACATTACACTGAAAGTCCATGATCCATCTGATCTTCCTCCAGAAGAAGAAGTAGATGACAGTATCTCTGAGCCTGAAGAAGATTCTATTGCTGGACAAATGAAGCTGATGAGAGAACAAGGATTTGCTTCTGCTCTAGCTGGTGGATCCACCAAGAAGCCCCAGAATGATGATTCTGACTCTGATTCTTCTTCCGAAGAAGATGATAATAATTATGTTACTGAATCTGATGAAGACGATTAAATTTAAATACTACTGTTTCAATAAAAATATATACGTTTCTTTTCATTTGTATACACCATAAGAATATTTATATTAAAAATGGGATTTTATTTTTATGTACATTCATGAATACTTCATATACAAATGATGGTTTATTTCTTGACATTTTTTGCTAAAGGAGTAGCGCCTGCACGGAACAGAGGCACCGGAGTCGGTGTTCCTCCTGGTCGTCTAACAGTTGAGCCTGTACGGAGAGGACTTGATCCATAGGCGCTCCTTAGAGCATCTCCAAAAGCAGTTCGTTGTAAATGGGGTGAATTTTGACTTTTACGAAGTAAATGTTGTGCTGCAGGAGACATCAATCCAGCCCTAAATAAAATTAATATCAACAAAGCGAGTCAGGCAATAGGCTTACCCTGATCTCGGTGTTCCTTTGGACACCCTTTCGCTTGTCTTTTTACGATAGGCTCTAGATGCCTTTTCAGACAGTTTCATGCCTAATTGCTCTCTTCTTGAGATCTCTGGTAAGGAGAACTTGGGTCCTGGAGTAGCTGAACCGTCTACAAGCATGGGTGTGCCTTCAATTGAGCCCCAAGTCATTTGAGGAGTGCCCACGCGAGAAGGACTAAGGGCTGGCGTAGATGCGACGAGTTGGTAGCCTCGCAAGGCAGGTGAAGCATCGCTTGTTGCGTGCTGATCAACTTGATTGAGCTGTGTCCAAGGCGTCACTTTGCCTTGTTGAGTAGCGATATCAGACGACGGTTTATCCTTTAAACAAAACAAGTTAACTAAAGTCAAATAGCATTATTATTATAATTACTTCTTGTGTAGTGAGTGGTATAGTGATGTCTGTATTTTTGTAATCAATCGCCTTGGGCTGTCCTCGTGCATCGCCCTCCTTGATCCATGACTCGCTCTTGCCCTCGGGGTAATACATTAGTGCATTTCTGGCTTTATATTTCCATCCAGTAGGTCCTTCGATGAGTTGAACAGATTGTGTGCCGTTGGTGATTCTTAGTTGATTTGATTCTTTATCAAAGAACCATTTATTCTTCTCTTTTGCTTTTTGATTGGCCTTTTCGAGTATTTCAGCAAAGGAAGCATTATCTTCACTATCATCATAATTAAATTAGCTTCAATGAGACATGTGTCTTATACCAACCTTGTATACAAAGTTTGAAATTGATCAAGTGACAGATCCAAGTTGACTCTTTTCTCTAATTCAGATTCTTGTTCAAAGTAATAGTTTATTGACTGATTCTTTTTCTCGGCTATAGATAAGGGATAATTAGATTGGAATATATTCGTTATTGTATCCTTCTACCTTTCTTAGGTTGCTGGGCATCTCTTAGTGCTTTACTTGCTTTTTGAAGATCAAATAAAGTTCCTGATTGTTGAGCTTGGAAATAGTTTTGCTGAGCCTTCATTTTAACCAAGTTTGGAAAGAAGTCTCTTTCGATAATGAAGCTGATAGCTTCAGTATAAGTATCTTCATCTAAAACAACAGGTGTATTGGTGCTCATCAGTGCGATGCATAAACAAGAAAGAAAAAAAAAAAATAATGGTGACGTCCAGAAAAAAACTGGTTTACTTATTTTGTCCCCCTTTCTGAACTTTAAAGTTTGGAGTGGTTGACTTGTATGGCTAAGAAACAAGAAGAATTCTTTTTTATTTTATGCTTTATCTTCTTTGTGTTTGTATATTAATATTGGATAGAAGCTACATCTCTTCATTCGCTGACAACGACTGTCTCAGTTCATTTATATTTGTAATAGCCTGCTGTTATTTTCAAAAGTTAAATGTATACGACTTTCTAATACTTGTCTGCGTACACTTGTGATACTTGTCGACAACTCATTTGTTCTATCTCCAGCTTCAGGTGGTGTTTCTGATTGAAGAACATCAGAGCTATCAGTAGCTGCTTCGATATGATCATTCTCTACAGTATTCTGGATAAGTGCTGCCTCACCCATCGTATGGGCCTTCAAGCTAGAGTCAATTTCTAGGTAATGTAAGTACACTGTAGCATTTCTCTTGTTATTGTCGTGACAATCTATCTTGGCTGTAAACCACACAGCTTTTATCGAAGCGATAAATCAAATACATATGCTTACAAGCATGGCCTATTTCGTTGAAAGTCTATACAATTGCATGCAGTCATCATTCCTTGCTCAGTTGATATATCGTATATAACTTGCGTCGTGAAAGACTTGACAATATAACAGACTTCTTCATCAATACACCCTCTAGTGGCAACTCATTGATCTCTTCTGCTGCAATCATTCTCTTTCTTGCCTCTCTAGTCTTTGAGCCCATACGTCTGATATCAGCGGCCATCCTTGCGGTATTGTGCATAAAACCTGTATGAACATCATCAACCAAGATAAAGAAATCCAGTCTTCTATTTCTCTTTCTTTGTAAATAGTTTGTCATCAATTGGTTGTGCCAACCCTCGATATAGTTGTTCGTTTCCATATTGGTGAAAGTCTGTATTTGGTAGGCTCTGGCCCACTTAATGACGCGTTCATGCTCTAAATAATAGTTTTTAAATAAAACATAAATGCTGGGTATATACTGGGTTTTTGAATGAATCGGTCAATCTTTCTAGTATACAGCTCTGCTGCTTTCCTACATCGTCGTCTTTACTTTGGTAATGACTAGCTGGTATCATCTGATTTTCTTGCTCCTTTACTGCAAAGTCAATATAGTCGCTTGTTCCATGTGGGTTGGCAATCATACAAGGTTTTCCAAAGATATCCAGCTCGTGGTCTTGCTCTAGCTTCATTCAACTCTTGATGTATAATTTTCCACAATCACTTTTTTGTTAATAAGCCATCTGAAGGTTCAGTATATATAATCCTCTTTATCTAATATAAGAACATCATTAGGATACCAATTCTGTCAATATATCTCTAATTCATACTTGTTCTGCTTTAAACATACATCACTGCAAGCTTGGTAAGAAAATATATTAAAGTTAATCGATCTTCTGATAAATAACAATTATGTTGTCAAAAAAGTTGTCCAAAGCATTCGACAAAGCAAGATTGTTGTCATCTCTTTCTTTTTTTTTTCTTTCATTCGTAAAATCAACATGCCTCGTAAAGTATTCATAGGTACTACATCTTACATGAATTACTAATAACATAGATAAAAGTGCTTTATCCTCTACAAACTCTCTTCCATTACCTAAAAAACAGAAAACCATAAAAGACATTGTTCTGAATCCTTCAGATAATCATATTTCGAAAAGATGCAAACTATCTTCTTTATTAAAAATGACTATAAAGAATATCGTATAAGGATAAAACCTAAAATCATAAGCACCTTACTGTTATGGATAGTATTAAATAACTATACTTGTATGCATAGCAAATACTTCGACAAGTATCAGAAGAGTTTTCAATCTTGAGAGCAGATGCAATGAACTTTGGTCTTTCTATAGTGAGCAAATGGATTGAAAATGGGTTTTCTAGCAGTAACTTTCCGTTGATTATGATGCCCAAGTTTTGGATTCATTTGTATCGAAAAGTAGCAGACGATAAAGACAAGCGTAATGAAAGAATTGTAAGTCAAAACTATATCAAATTCTTAATCACTAATGAAATGCATGTAGAAATTCTCCAAGAATATCAATGGCTGTTTTGAAGCATTTGATTCCACAAGAAGATCTGAAACAAAAGGCAGGCACTATAACATTTACCATTTTAACACTAAACGGTATTCAATAGAATATTTATATAGCGTGCCTGTCTTGGACCGTTTACATGTAGCAATATCGAACATCTATACTTCCTCCATTATACAAAGTAATTTAAAATAACCTAGTCAATTTATGTAATCTTATTTTGTTTTGAAGATATTTCTTTGCATCTTACACAAAACGCGAACTTGTACATATTTCGAGTCCTTTTGGGGTTCCTTCGAGGCCTTAGGAAAAGTACAAACCAGTCATTTAATCCTAGAACCATTGGTGAGTCAATATCTTGCCTTTTATGCTGTGTCATCTTACAGTAATCTATTAACAACCAAAGCTGCTAAAAGCATAGAGCTCTACAAAGAATACAAGGATGCCAATATTGAACTAAAAGGATTTGAATCACAATACAAGTATATCATAAAAAAGGCATCTAAAGATGTATTTAACAATGATGCCTTTGAATCAATTTCTGATTATACATATGCCAAAAACAACTCTACGAAGCTTGTATGCTTTAGTGCAGAGCTACTAAAAGAAGCAATATCCAAGCCTGAATTAAAGATCAAGACTTGGCATGTTATGCCTAGATTAAGCAATAACATGCGTAAGCCATATTTGAGTATTATCAAAAGTTATTAACAACAACAATTATTGATAGTGTTTGTGCCCCTAAGCGGTGTTCATGCAATGCATGGTGTCCTCGAGAGATGCTTCAGCGCTGACCTAAAAATTTCCCAACAAGTATATACTGAGAAGTATGGCTTTGAAGAGAAAAGGGTATCTCTATTCTGTAATATTCAGTTGTGTGCTTTACTAACAGTAGCTGTTATACAGCATATCCCGGCATTGATAGGGCCAACAAGCTTTGAGGACCACTACGGAGATGTTGTTTGGAAAAACAACTTTACTTTTTAGTTTACTTTATCATGCTTTAACCCTGAGACCAAAGGCTTTCATTCTTCTTTTGTGTCAATATGATGTCTTGTTTTATTTAATATACCCAGACACAAACATGATTAAATTTAATGCAAAGAATGGTATATAACCAGAAAAAAAACAATTCTTTCTCTTTCTAACCATCGTCAAATACAAAAATACGTCCAGTAAGTAAACCTTGACTACACTCAATGCTAATATGCAGCTAAGTGCCCAGCAAAATCACAAGTAGGTCCACCAGCAATACGAAGAAGAAAGGACGGCTGACAACAGGCAGGAATCAAACCTACACATACTTGACATAGAGTCAGGAAATGTAAACTAGGCAAGTTGCTTCAACTGTGTTTCAAACCATAAAAAGTATAAGAAAAGTCATGTATAAGCAGTTTATTAAAAAGCGTATTAACATCAATATTGCCATAGAATTCGTTCAGGGGAGTGACCGAGGAATTTTCAATCATTCGACGTGACGCCATGAATTTCGCGCTGTTGATTTTGATAAAATGGCTAAATATACAATAGTTGAAGTTACAACAACAACAACAGCTAGAGATTATACCCAGTTTCCTCTTCCGGCTTATTATCTTCAGCTTTGAGCATTGCTGGATAAAAGACTGACCGTTGTTGCCTACGGAAATGCCAATATCAGAGGAATATATAGAGGCAATGCGTCTATCCCCGTAAAGGTAACGTTTGTTTTTACATTGTACCATGATAGAAGAATTTTTTTTTACTCTCATCGTAGACAGTATAACGAGTTATTGCGACTAAAGATGTTGTGGTTTGGGTGAATGAGTTTCGAATGTCTTATTATTTGTTGCCACTGTTTGAAAGACTTAAGGATGTAATGAATAATTACATTTTACTACATGATCATACTACAGTGCAATTATAGGTAGTATATGGATTTAATCAAGAAGCAAATTCATGTGTCTAAGTCAGTTTTGCTCAAAAGGCACAGATCGAACGATCAACACGGTCATCCATTAGAGCTGCAACAATGAAGTGCATGGAGAGATTCTATTTAAAATAACTTATCACTAAAAATGTGTACATGTAATCTTATATGTATAAATCACACTTTATTCATACTAATTACGGTCGTTTGTCTTATTGTCAATCATAAGCAGACATTGTTCTACGGTAATCAAGAAATCAAGAAGAGTAAGCTAGCCTTGAAGCTTAGAAACGCTTCGTCAGCTGTGAAATATTCAGTTTTCTGGACCATGCAAAGTACTAATTGTTGTTCTTGTGACTGTATGCTAAAGAAGTGACGCAAAAGTTTGCTCAACATGGTATAGTTTCTGTAATAAAAGCATCAGAAAAATGATCTTGGTCGCAATAGTATTTGTAGTTAACATATCTCGAGTAAAGATAAGGGAAAATGACAATCATAAGTGATGTAGCATGTGAAAGTAACAATTTGTATAGGACGTCATCAAAGATTAATAGAGAAAGAGGGATGAGCTATGTCTTTAAATTCGGATAGTAAGCCTATAGTTTCGGGAAACAGATTCATATTATTTTTTGGCAGTTCCCTTGTGAAACGTTCTACCAAACCAACGGAACAACAACAACAAAATAAGGGCTAAAATG
>JAMYHX010000707.1:0-15764 GCA_025529335.1 Rhizopus sp. PT2906 | reverse complement strand
TATAAAAAAAGACTCACGAAAAGGAGCCCCTCACGTTGTCTGATCTAAAAAAAGAAATGAACACTGATGTACGCGGTGCCAATTTGCGCACTTGAAAATTTTAAATCGCCTTAATTAGATTGGCCAATTAAAACTTGTATGTATGTTTTTAATTTTATAAAGGGAACAAAGGAACTTGAATCAAGTTTATCAAGGCTAAATTCAACAAGCTAGACTGAGTGTAGTGTATGGACTACATTTGAGATTGCAGCTATAAAAATTGATGTTATGCGCCTAACATTGATATTACACTACAAATTTGTTGTTAAGTTACGCGTTTTCTTTTTCCATCTTATCTAATGGTTACCCTTAGTAGCATTCATTTATTAATGTCTCTAATCCAACCCTTCCGAGTTAATTTGCAGTCAATCAACCTAATATACAGAGAATCTTACTATAGGCTATCAATACTAAATATTTACCTCTACGTACTATAAATATACCGCCTCCCATTCATCTAAAATATCACACAGGCGTCATATTTACTCTATACATACTTGATAGTATGAGGTTACTCTAAAAGATTGACCATAAAACACGATTTATGATAATAACACGTCAGCCTCAGTTCTCATTGAACACCTAATACTCCTAATATGAAAGGAGCCTTTTATCATAACATTGTTTCCTTCTTTCTTCTTGTTCTTCATCAGGAATTATGTAGAGGCCTGTCGACATACATTTGCTGTACTTCTTTTATTTGTTGCGTTCATATCACAACAGAGCCATTTACTACGATGATAAGCAAGGTCGAACGTAGCTAAATACAATAAAGCAAATAATAACAAGCACTATAAATAAACATCAATGCAGTCATTAATCAGTATATTTTACCTGTAATCCAATGTCCAGTTCCGGAAATGTAAAAGATGAGTCTGACGAGCAAGAAGATGAATAAATATTATACTGTGTGATGACGCTTGTGCGCTAAAGCTAGCTTTATATCAGTTACTTTTATATCAGCATTCATATTGTAAATAAATCTCCCCTTATTGAATAGCTTTACTAACTATTGCTTTAACTGCTAGTGTTGAACACTCTAAATTTTGTCTTTGATATTCTTTTGTAAATACACTTGCTGAATGTAGAAACAAGAGTCGTCTGTCCTGGGATATTGAAATTCAGGCAACTTCCCAGCATGCAGTGTTGCTACAGGAGATATCACCATCTTTACACACTTATAACTGTTTTGACCAAAAATTGAGTCGAAAGACTAAGAAAATTAGCTTCAAACCTTTGACCAAGCTAGTCTCCTTTTTCTGGGCAATTTAACCTTGCACAGATGTCCAAAATTACTCAAAAAAGTGAATAGTGGTTTCAAACATTTGGTAAATTGAGACTGAAAGCACAGTATGACTTCCACTTACATAATTCGGAGCATTGGCACAAGAGCAAAACACTTATCGAAAATCGAAAAAAGTGATTTATCCAAGCTAATAGACACTTCTTCTAGTCAATTGCTATCTATAATACTTCATTGTTCCTGGGTAATAGTTTTGATGGTTCTAGTAGCTTCTCGCTTGCGTCTGGTTCTTCCCAATGGCGTCACTCTAAACTTACAATCCGTAGAGATCATTTTGAGCTATTTCAACTTCCATAGGATCAAATCTCAGAATCTTATCCACAATGCTGATATAATGCATGTACTCATCTGGTATATCATAACTAGGCACTTTATAGTAACCAAGTAGCAGAACAAAAAATCACAGAAGAAACAACCCAAAAATAGAAATTTACTTTTTTATCAGCCCAAGCTATTTTCTTTGCTCTTCTAAATTTATTATCGTCATGGTAACACACATGGGCTTCACTATTAAAAAATACAGTGTCAAAAAAAGAAGCAAAAGAAAAAAAAAAGGCAGTGTGAGGCTTTGCTAGCATAGATCTAAGCATATATACAAACATATAAATATAAAGCTATTATTCTTTTATTTTTCGGTTTTTAGCTTTTTACTATTTCCTTTTGTTTTTCTATTTACAACAAATATGGGTCAATACAAGTGTTGCTGTTGCGTCCCCGTTCGGTAATGCATAATAAACAACCATAAACAGACAAAAGTATTAATACAGAATGATTAGAGCTGGTGTCTTGATGATTGCTTTAATATCAGCAGTAATGTTTAAACTAGACATAAAAACAGTAACCGCCTTTTAACAATGTTCAATCTTAGGCTTTCTATATTGCTGTAACAGTTGGTTTATGCTTAGTTATTCCGAGATTGAGTAAGTCTTAAAGCTTGTATCTGATTCTTTTTACTAAATAATTTCCTGGATATAGATGAGGATGATGGCGCGTATGTCACACCTGCTATGAGAGGAGTTCACTACACTTCAATTGCCCTCTCTGTCATATTCGCCTTTTGTTCTCTATTTGGCGTTATCGGAAGCATTACAGTAAGTACATATCTGTATGTGGCTGTTTCAGTGGCTGATGCATAAACTAAATTTAGCAACATCGTAAAATGGTCGCCACATTTAAACTAGCTTACTGGACATCAGCCCTCATTGAGGCCATTCTGTCTATTGCTGTTATTGTTGTTCTCGCAGTTCAGCGAACTGAAATCATTGGCAGATGTGCAGCTCTTAATCCAGATGAATCAATCGACTCTTGTTCAGGATACTACAGAAACTTTATGATTGCTCTCTGTGTTCTTATTGTCTTTGTCAACTTTATTCAGGTAAGGCAATGAATATACATTTATGGCTGAATCTTTGCTCAAAATCTTTTATAGTTTTACTTTGCCGCTGCCATCAGTTCGTATGCGACACGTCTGCGTAGAACTAACATGCATGAAAAGCTCAGGAACTTGGAAGATTTTCCTGAACCGCCTAGTAAAACCGAATTTTTCTAGGTTACTAGAAAGCCAAGAAATGTACACACTGTTCGTCGATCATTTGTTAGATTCTACTTTCCTTATACCATATTCTTATAAACGCAGAATCCAACTGCTGTATCACTTTTTATCTTTGTGGAATGCCCACTTTTTGTATTATTTTTTTATTAAATAGTTGTATCTATTAAAGAACCGTAGTTGTGAAAATATGTATCCTTTTTGTTTACTAAGCCTGATGAACGCTGTAGGCTGCGTTGGCATTGTATACAATCAGCAAATACTAAAATAACAAGGGCTTTTTCTTACTTTAGTTCTACCAGGCAATGTTCTCAGCCCAGCCGTTCCTGTTGATCATAGTACCAAAGAGGCTCGGTTTATCATGTAGTAATGACTCTAAACTCGCTCAATTTGTTTTACAGTTAAAGCATAGATCCGTCACTTTCTACTAGGTTTAACAAAGCTCTAGGCATGTGACTCTAAATGATCCATCGATAGTTCTCTACGATGTAGTATTCCTTGGTTGTAATCTTTATTTCATTTTGAAGTCGATTGGGTAAATGCATGTATGTTAAAACAACTACAATCATATCATTTTTATATAAGTGCGCTGTATTACCCTGGGAAAAAACTTCATTGACGAGTTCTAACTGTTCATTACCTCAAGAAATTCCCGCATGCTATGGTACGCGTACTTGTAATTTGTGTTCCGTTACGTAAGTGTCTTAAATATCTGAAAGGAAAAAAAAAAAAAACAAATAGGATTAAAGAAATGACGCTATATCAACGCGTGTATGGTTCACAGAAGCACGAGAATATTTAATAACAAACATTTAGTTTCTTTCTTTATGCAGATCCTATTGACAATTGTAAACTAGGTTGGTAATAAGCAGGAATAATGAAGATCTGCAGTACAATGCCAAGTTTTATACACGTAGATATTAATAGTAAAAGATAATGAAATGAAATGATCCAATCAAGCATATTAAGGAGAATCAAAGCTCAATGAATCGATTGGACATCTGAGAGAAATACAGGGGAGGAAAATGCTATTAGGATACCAAGATAAAGAATTACCTTTTCATTATCTTGTAATCATTTCCTTACAGTAACGTTCATAAGGCTTTTTTCGGATAATACAAGTCGTACGAACAGCAGGCATGATTGCATTGTGTCTTGTATCACTCTTACTCCTACTTTTTTTGCACCTGCATAAACAACACTATAAACAAACAAGTCCTTGAAGACAAAATGATGTATTATTCCTCTTTTTTTTTGCTTTTTCATTTTTTAATATAACTTTTCATATAAAGAAAAGTCGTTAATATTTGTCTTTACTTTTTTATCGTACATCTTTATTCTTTCTTGACGTCTTCTCCCTTTCTTGTATAATGAATAGTCATCAAACCATAAACAGTGTTAACAACGAACAAAAGGGTTGTTATGGTTACATCAGTCAAGAAGAACAAGGATGTTACTTTAATTATGATAATTGTATTATGGAAGCTATTACAGAAGCAGACTATCAAGATCAGCTTTATGTAGAAGACGAACAAGACGAATACGAAGATGATCCCTTACTCGACTTAATAATGGGTGTTCAAAGCTATTTGGCAGAACAGGCCAAGATATTGAATGGTACAGTCACTGACTCTCCGCTTTATAACCTTCAATACAAGATGTATACCTATATAAGACAAAGAGTGTATGACCTTTAGCTTTAAAAAGAAAATCAATGTACAAACTGTGTAAATTGTAAAAATAAAGCAACACTCGTTTTTTTTTTTTCTTCTCCTTCCCAGAACGATGCTCTCCTTGAATATAAAATAGCAATTATAGTTAAAGGAATTGTTTCTTTCTTTTAACTCTTCTTTTTTTTTTGATTAAATGATCCCATCCAAAAACAAAGCAAGACGTCAAATACAAACCAGTAAAAACAATGCCGAAAATGCATTAGACGAGCGTAAAGACGAATCTTTACTGAATTTGGCTATGGGAGTTCAAAGTTATCTAAGTGAACGTGCCCATGCTGACTCTCCACTTCACAGTCTAGAATGTAAACTGTATGCCTACACAAGGCAGGCAATGAAATAATAAAACCTATTCCCTTTCTACTGGGAAAATTTTCTCTTCAGAATTACCCTTGAAACCAATCAAAGCTTATTTGTATCACCTGAAAATACACAACAAATCTTGTGACGATTTCTATCTCCATTTTATATTGTATTTAACATCTTTTTTCCCGTCTTTTCTTTTCCCCTTTTTCTTCTTCTTTTTCATAAAAGGGAAGAAGAAAGAAAGGCTTTCTTAACATCTTTCTAAAAGAGTATCAATGATGGACGAAAGTGAAATTGACCGCATTTATTCACAACAGCTACACGATGAGTTACAGAGTCAAACAAAGGCGGCCGTGACACAGTTGATTGAACTTTATCCAGAGATATTCGGTTTGGACAGATTGATTGCCCCAAAGAATCAATATATGCAACAGCAGAATTTGAATGAGGCTATAGCTCAGACGGTTAGAGATACATGCCTTGCTTATATAGAAAACGGTGTTAATTTTGATCATGCACTTGTAAGAAAAAAAAATATGATAAATACGTATACTAATCATCTTACAGGATTGGGTGCTCGTTTGGAGACAACAGTTATCGTTTAAGTCACTGGGTGAAAAATACGGACAAGAGCAGGTCATTGCATCTATTGGACATCCTCGAGCGCGTAAAGCGGTTCAACATATCTATCAAGAGAGTCTTGACAAGTATATGCAGTGGTTCCCATGGTCATGGTTTTCGAGAATGCAATTCATCGGTGCTGGTGGGTTCTCAGCTGTTTATTCTGTCACAATGACACCTGCATACGATTTTCAGCCTGTTAAGATGGCATTAAAGATTGTGGATGACAAGATATTGAATGAGGCAAGTTGAATGATTTATATGGTAATCGTGTATGCAAATAACCACTCGTCTTCTTATTCATCTTGATAGATCTCTGTTCAGTCCAGGGCTTTCTTGCCTTTACTCTTTCAAGGCTTAACTGTATGTGAAACAACTGGAGATTTAATGATGGTCATGAAATTCAGCAACGACGGTAATCTCGAAGATCACATGGCACAGCTACCCTTGGGAGACCTCGACCTCAAGACAATTACAGGTACCATCTTACGTCTTGCAGCCAATTTGGCTGATTTGCATAAAGTGGGTATATGTCATCGTAACGTGCATCTGCGCAACATTGTATGCACAGATTCAGACTATTTTTTGGTTGACTATCGATTTGCCACACCTGCACGGGAATCCTCCTCGGTCACGGCTATTACAAAGGCTGTCTATGGACGACTTCCCTACGTTGCTCCAGAGGTTCGTCAGGGAGTATATACAGAGAAATCAGACATTTATAGTCTAGGCGTGATTATCTGGCAGTTGGTAAGCAAAGTCATCTTTCCTTCGTCCGATGTTTTGCTAGACGGCAATCATAAGAATGGAGAACCAGAGGATCACGTCTATCGTGTCGAGCCTGTACCAGGATTGCCAGAGTGGTATCAGAAACTGTATGTAGCTTGTATGGAGCCACGGCCAGAGAACCGACCAAATGCAAATGATATATGTACAGCACTGCAGCCCATTCATGACGCACTCGAATTTTCTGTGCCCTTGGATCGTCGAGTGACAGGATACATTGTGGCTCGAAGAGCTGAAGTCGCGGATCATCTACGAACTTATGCCAAGGTGAAAGGAACCATCTCGGATTCGACAACGCGTTTATATACCCTTTCGAGCTTGCCTTCAACACAGTCGTTTATCTTGCTGCCGTTTGAAAGTCAGCCTTTCCACACAGTGTGGAATTCTAATAGTTGCGTTCTTGATACCTTTTCTCTTTCTGCATATATTGACACGTCGTCTTCTTCATAAGACTTTCTTTTTTTTTTTTTCTGTCAGAAATATATAGAAATGTATAATAAAGTTGTATATTGTCCTCCCAATCTTAAAAGCATGCATGCAGACACTAATTTATAAGCTAAAACTCGAATATACACTATCATAGTGCTAGATTTACTTTTAACAAAAAAGACAATAAAGAAACTGAATTTAATAAAGGTCATCAAACAGCAGATTATTGCAATCTCATGTATGAAGAATATATTATCTTACAAGAGACCCTAGATTAGCAAACAAGATAAGTAGAGAATGGTATCATGAGGACCCATCCAATTTGGTTAATCAAACATTAAGTACATAAATGAGTTACACTGGCAGCCTTAATTCATGCAGAACATAACTGAATCCTCCGATCCTGATACTTGGACGCTATAACCAAGCGCGACCTACGGCCGAAATGGTTTGATATGGAAATAAACTAAAAAAAAAGCAACAAGTATGCTTAATGAAAAATACATTATAAACAAAGTGAATAGATATAAAATCAATAAAAGGGTAACACGACTGAAAGACAGCATTTTGAAATGCATAGTTATGTATGGGAAATGCCAAAGCTAGATGTTTGGGTAAACAGGAGGAATGAAGGAAATGCCAGTTTGGGGGAACAATTGATAATAACCTTTAGCAGCCTAATATATGTATATAGAAAAACGATTGAGCCGGAAGAGAAGCTGTTGGTGTCTCGGCGCAAGTAATAGATACATTCAAGTAAGGCTCATTGAAAGAGGATGCTTTACTTGAATCTGCCATAGAAACTGATTCCGATATTCAAAACACATGGGCAATGGATGCATCAGGCAAAATAAATAAAGAAGCATGCAAATCGAGCTTCATGGTTACTAGAGAACTTTTAGAAGCAATAAACATAACCAAGCTCCTTTAATGTCCCTCTATTTTGCATTAAAAAGTTGTAATCTTTCTTTAATTAGGCTATTGGATATGATAAATCATGCTAATTTATTTTCGGATATATTTGTGTGTATAATTGCTACAATTTATTAAGATGAGAGTGGATTGAGGGTATTTTCCCAAAATGACTGCATTTGTTTAAGCTTCTTTGATGATTCCATATCTAAATCATCCAAGCCCCACAGTATCTCTTCAACCCTTCGAGAAGCTTCACCTTTCTCTAATATGACAGGATCTTCGTCATCTTTTTCTTCTATGAATTTGTTTATCCTTCGCATATCTTTTCTAACTTCATGTACTGTTTTTGCAATCGATCGAAGTCTAGAATTCAACTCTTGCACTTGACGTTTATTAACATACATGAGTTCTTTTAATTCTTCCAATGATTCTGTTGCAGTACTTGTTTCGATCGTAAGGTTTCTTAAAGATGGTATAGGATTCTCGTAGGAATAACTTGGGTCATTTAAAGTAGATTTGATGGTAGATAAAATGCCATCTAGTTCCTTTATTGTGTCTGCTGACATCCAGGGTGTTTCTTTTCTAAGCGCACTATCTAAGCTACGAAGATAACTTGTCTGTCTTTCTCTGTCGCGCGCTTTACGGTCGATAAGATTAATGACAGATTGAATAACAAATTCAAAAGGTGGAGCAAAAGTCACGAGACCTTGAAGTGTTTCATCAAGGGACAGGGTCTTGGACAATCGTTTATGAACCGTCTTGGTTTCCCAGACAGCTGTATTTAAATCTTCAAGTTGTCTCTTTAATACATCAAATGGATCATCATCTTCTGGGTCGTTCAAAGATGACCATGAGGAAGAGAAAGAGGATCTTCTGCTTCTAATACCTGTAGAGGCTGACCATTGAAGAGGTGATAGTAGTGGACTGGCTACGTCACAGGATAATGAACGTCGGTCCATTGCCATAGAAGCTAACTTTGAAGGTGGGTCTATTGTTGTCTGTACTGGCTCATGGTGGTCATTCGTTGCAGATTGAAGTTCGGCAGCTAAAGAGGAGCCTAAAGGTACTTCATTCAAGTAACCTTTACCGAGAAGTTCGTCTTCTAAAGTTTGTCCTCCAAGGAAGGCATCATCTTCATATAGAGATGGTTCTGTCATCATCTTGTTAATGAAAAAAGAAAAAGAGAAAAAGAAAGACTGACTTGGAAGGAGAAGGGGGGAGTTTAGGGGAAGGCTATTTGATGATTACATTGTACTATCCATTTAAAGGTCAGCTATGGGCTTAAAACTATGGTCACACATAATTCGGTTTCGTACGAAAATGTAAATTAACCTTCCGCAAATTTTATATCAAATGTTTGGAAAGCCATTGCTCTTCATATTCAGTGTTTGGAGACTCTATGTTTATAAAGAATAAGCTTTGACATGTTTATTTAATGAATATAAAATAAAAACTAATATCAATATTTTGTCGACCCTCCTTTTGCCTCAATTACTGCCTCACACCGAGCCTTCATGCTTCCGACCACACATGCCGTTAACCCAGGGTTTATTTTCTCCCACTCTTTTCTCAGTACAACGCTCAACTCTTCAGTATTTCTTATCCCACTTCTTCTTTCCTTAATAAGTTTATCCAAAGCGACCCAAACATGCTCCATCGGATTCAAATCAGGACTTTGTGCAGGCCAGTACTCAAAGTCCCTGATTCGGTGGGTTTCCTTCCACCATCGCGCATAGCCACCAGTATGGCAGCTAGCTCCATCTTCTTGGAATATGAAGTCTCTGTTCTCTTGCTGGCAGAGTTGAGCAAACCAGGGATGAAAGTTTTGGGCTAAAATATTGATATATTTGTCTTGATCAACTGTGCCGTCAACCAAGACCAAAGGACCAAAACCATTGGCATGAAATTAGCTCCAAATCATCACTCCGCCGCCTCTATACATCTTCGTTGGTACAATATGTTTAGCTTCATATCGTTCACCAACTTTTATGATGATTCTGGCACCACCATGGTTACCGGTAACGGTGAACCGAGATTCATCGCTCCAAATGACGCTAGACCATTGTTCAACCATCCAATTGGCATGTTTATGGGCCCAGCGAAGCCTTTTGTTCATGTGCCCATTTGTCCATCGCTGGCTTATGAGCAGAAATATAAGGACCATACTCTATCCTTTTCAAACGGCTGTTAACAGTCTACTACCGACCTTTACATCTACTTTACGCAACTCTAATCTTAGGCCGTCGTATGTTACGAATGGATCATCTCCTATGGTCCTCATAAGCAGTCCCTTGGATCTCTCATTGATTTTATGGGTTCTGCATTTTGGCTTGGCTGGCAGAGGTGATCCAGTCTTCTTTATCTTGTCCACAGTGCTTTGAGCTGTCGACTTTGGTATTTCGACTATGTTTACAATGTCATCATACGAGTGTCCTGCTTTTCTAAGGTAATAATACTCCAGTACTTTCTTTCTTCGCGAGATTGATAAGAGCCACGTTCTTTATTTGAAACGTTTTCAGCAGACATGGTTACTTATAAATTATTGAACTTATAAAAGAAAACAATACAGTTTTGACTTCAATTTTTATTAAGTACGAAACCGAATTATGTGTCCCTCGTGCTTGTAAACGTTGTTTTAAAAAAAGCACAAGGACGCATACAAGCGATCTGTTTAATGAAGTGGGTATGTTTTCTAATTTAATTGAGTTGTAATAATGAATTAATTCTGTCGAGTAAATACGCTTTTGACAACATGCGTTCTAGAACTGTTTTCGAAAATAAATGATCAATTGTGTTCTCATTTAACAATGGTTGTCATTTGGATATATTATGTAAAGCATTGAATGTATTTCCCTTTAACTTTTCTCTTCTTTTTCTTTTGTTTGACTTATATCCTTGCGTATATACTATGCCTTCTCATACAGCAATACATCATCTCAAAGAAAAATACAGATTAAAACGACTGCAAGTAGAGAATGGTTTGTTTTTCCTCTATGTATAATATACACTTCATCTCACATAGTACCTTTTTTATATTCTAATAGCAGACATTGATAAATGTGAAGACTGTGACCAGTTTGGACATAAAAACAAAGGCAGCTATAAATGCTCACTTTAAGTAAACAGTAAGTATACATATACATATATGCATTTCAAAAGATTCAATGTAATGATATTCAAAATGACGCAGAGAAAAGAAAAATTGGCTCAAAAGATGATATCGGAACAAAGATAGAGAGAAGAATGTGGTTTCGAGGATTTTAAAGCAGTGCACCCGTCAATCGTGTTTTCCCTTACTATCATTCATGCACTGGTATCTTTTTTTTATAACTTTACTTAAACAATTTGATGAAACAATACGAAAAGGATCAAAACAGAAAGATATACCAAGTCATAATCAACCTTGATCGATGCACTCACAGAAGAGGAGCCATTAGGAGACACACCGTTTCCATTTGTTGTGCGGTTGACTGGTATAGCAGTATCTTTATATTGACACTCGGTCGAGGAGCAAAGACATGTGTTGCCGATAGGGTCCCACCATTTGGTACTAGTAAAGATGTATAAGTAAGGGATACGATCTATGTCTTAAAGACTTACTCGCAATTATTTGGAAGAGGATATCTGGCCCCTGACACAGGCTTGTCAGAGTTACCTGTGGGTACCGGATTATCAAGTGTAGGAGCTGTACTTGGACAGTTGAAGCATGTATTAAAGGATGTTGTGCCAAAATTACAACTATAAAAGATGACACATTGATGAGTATACATGCAGAGAGTCAAGCAAAAAAAAAAAGACTTACTTGTTTAGAAGGTTATCATCTACCACAGAGTTATTATCGTCATCTAAGCCATTACATATTTCCTTTGTGATGACTGGCTGTGAACAACGCATATAGTCTTGAGAACTTAATTCACTAGCCTTCACTGGATTCTTCATCCATTGAATCAATTGCTGATTGGTAACAAACCATACATCAGGCTTCTCTGAGAGTGCCTTGATGAAGGAAATCAAACCATCCAACTTTGGCGTGGGGTCAGGCAAACCGGGATAACCAGTTAAATGAGCTAGCAAAGAAGAGATGGTTGGTATATTGCTTACTATTTTCTTAAATAAATTTTACTTGGATGAACATAGATACCAAAAGGCTGTCTTCCTCCTCTATAATGTTTTTCAAACGCATCGAGGCTCCCTATAGTAAGTTTTCCATAAGTCTTCTTTTTTTTTTTACTTTTTCTTTTAATCCGTACATTTAGTCACGTCTTCAGGTTGTCCAGCAAGGTATACATCCATCAACTGAGGTGTACTAACATTATCAAGAACAGAATACATTGGAATTTCCCAAAGACCGGGAATCTTGCTATTTTGAGAACATATGCCAGTCCAACAATCATTTGCCATGCCATAATCCAATGTGTATGGCCAATAAGCGTCATCTTGTAAAGCACTTGCACTCGAATCATACAAAAGTCCCAGCTTTGATATACGATTGAGGGTATCAATAGTATAATTTAGAAAAGGTGCTCTGAATCCTTGTATCTTGCCATTAGGTACACCACCATAGGTATTAAGCATCTGTTTACAGCTAAGAATTTCCTCTATGTACATCATGTTAGATTCGCTTGTCAAAAATGAATTATTTAACAACTTACGGTCAGATGGGTTCCCTACGTGTGTAAACGTATGGCTATTAAACAAGAGGTTAATAACATGATACAACGGACTTGATTCCTCAATGTTTTTACTCTGCAATTTCGTTTCCAGAGGAATACCACTGTTGTACGAGGGAAAAGTCTGTGTATTGCATAGAAACAAACCAGGTACCACGAGCAGGACAGTCATTGGGGTTTCTAAAAAGAAGAAATTAGTTGTAAGAACTCATGAATGATTTTAGCTTATTACGTGATATTCAGCATCCTTTTTGCCGTTTTGTATAATTGAGGCTGAATAGAGTCATCAAAGGTGACTGTGACAAATTGAGGCGTTTCGCTAGGTAACAGGCCATTAGGTGGATTCTTTGAAGCACAGAGACAGTTATTTGCAATCTTACACGACTGAGGGTCGCATGAGTAAGCAGAGGCAGATGTTCCTGAGGCGGCTACTGAGGCTATTGTACCGCCTTCAGATTGCGCTAAAGAGGGTAGAACGATTGAAAAGAGTAAGATTAAATAAAGAGTGAACATGTACTATTAAGAGTAAAAGAACAAGTGAAAAAAAGAAACAAAAGGGTACATCTTTTTCTCAAATTTAAAACGAACTCCTATATATACATAATACACACACACACATATACATATGCAATCATTTAAACTAAACATTATCAGTAGAACCAAAGGGGAGAAGAGGAGAGGATAGGGAGATCGACGCAGAAACAAAAGGGATATGCGAAAAAAAAAGACTTTTTGTGTGTGCATTCGATTACTCCTTATACCTTATAATTCTCCCTGGAAAAAAAAAGACAACAGAAGGACACCTCCTAATACAATAATAGCTTATTTATTTACGATGTTTATCACAGAATGCTTCAATTCGCTTGTATGCTTCTTCTAGTTTATCGATCGTAGGTGTGATGACGAAACGAACAAAGTTTGGATATTTAAAGCACTATTAATACAAAGACTTAGCGTGTGCATCCTAAACAGGTTTTTTTTGTTCATTTTACCTCTCCTGGTAAGCAAACGACATTTTCTTCTGCAAGCAGCTTTGCGCTGAAATCAACATCGGATTTGATATCTTTAAACTTTTCTATTTCAATACCGACCATCATATACATAGCACCTTGGGGTGTCACGGGCTTAAGACCATCTATACGGCCAATGATTTTCATGCTTAAATCAACATTGGCCTAAACAAAATAGCAGGATCAGTTTATGTGCTTTTTGTTTGTTTGAAATTGAATATTTACCTGGATTTGTTGTATTGTTGATTCATAGAATGAAGCAGGTGTTTTTTCAAGAATATCAGGAAGAGCCGATTGAATAAGTGAATTGGGACCAAGAATTACTTGGGCCAATTGGTGAAGGCCCTCGTGGATCTCTCTAAATACACCTTGTCGATCATGAATAAGGATCCAACCAACTCTCCAGCCAGGAACAAGCCATTTTTTGGCAAGACCGCCTACGGATAAGATGGGTACAGTAGAGGTCAAGGTGGCCATAGGATAGAATGTGTTGCCCTTGAAGACAAGATCACAATATATTTCATCAGCAATAATGGGCACATGGTGCTTTTCAGCCACCTTGAGAATAGCTTCAAGGTGTTCGCGAAAGTAGACTGAGCCACAAGGATTGGAAGGACTACATAATTGGTTTAAATGTGATATGTATATACTGCTTTTCTCTCTATCCCCTTTCTCCTTACTTGTTTACTAAAATAGCGCTTGTTTTTTCATCAATTAAAGATTCCAAGTGTTCTAAGTCAGCTTCCCAATTTTTCTCTGGGATTAAGTTATAGTATCTGGCTTCAACAAAGCGTGTAGCAGCCAGTGTGCCATAGAGTGAGAATCCTGGACGAGGCAATAGGATGTTTGTTCCTTCGTTACAAAGCACATTGACACACATTTCAAGAGCCCCTGAACATCCATTGGCCAAGATAACATCGCTTGCTGTGAGAGGAGCATTAGGATGGGTGTGTGCTTTGGCTACTGCTGTACGTGCATCAAGGGTGCCTATTGTCATAATATTATTTTCTCTATCTCTTTTTATCATATTATGCGTCTTACCGTCAGCAGGTGGGTAACCATTAGCGCGATAACTGTTGATTTGCTTTATAACAGCGTCATTGATGCTGGGATCAACATTGAAATTGCCAAAGATTGTAGGATCGCCTAATGTCAAATGTCAGTAACCAGATAATCTCATTCTGTATATGTGTTTACCAATGGAAAGACTAATCAAAGGCTTTGTGGCATTGGGATCTACTTTAAGTTTATCGACTATAGCACGAATAGGGTTATGGGCTTGGTTAGCTGTTCTCGATGCTTTAATATTCCAAGAGGCTCTTTCAGAACTCATATTAACTTTGAAGATAGAAGGGGGATAAAGCGTGAGAACAGCTGCATGGACCTTTATATAAGAGAATGAGTCATTCTGAGTTTCAACACGATGAAAGCAACCGACTAATAGCAGTGTAGAAAGTATGTACCTATACGTTATTCCATTCTGATCTTGCTTGCGATTGTTAAAGAAGAAAGGGAAAAGCAGTGTTCGTTCATTCGTATCTAAAAGAGGTTATACTTTCAATTATATTTTCGAGAGAGGGAAAAGAAGCCTATCATCCTTCGTCCTCCTTCGCTTTTACGGACTTTAGCAAGACAGAGTGCATAACTTTAGCATTGCAATAGAAGAGAGCACAATTATACAAAAGAGCAAATGTCTGTTTGGACATTACATGATAGTCAAAGGAATAGCTAACTCCAAGGCTTATATACTATTAATATATATATATATATATATTTGAGCAGATATCGATACATTAAAAGAAGTCAAACGAAGACTCCCACGGTAAGATATGACAGCTCTGTACAGAGTTTAATGACATAAAGTTCTCTTTTTGCCTTTTATGGTCCCTTCGTATTCCGATCAGCTTTCAAACGGCAAAACTGTAAGAAAGGCTTCTAATAAAACCTTTTTCTTTTTGTTTCATACAATATCACAAACACTGCAACCAGTCCACTATCTGTTATACGCTATAGCAGCACCCATAATTGCAAATTAATTTCTAATAAAGAGATACAGCGTATGTACAGTTCTAACTGTATCAACTGACGGTTTAATAATGTTTGATAGACGGACAGGAGACATACGAAGGAACATTGAAATGGGACGACAAAAGTAGCACGCTCACTATAAACCAAATATGCTTATTACTCAATGAGCATTATATATTTTGTCATAGAATCATACAAACATAAATAGACATTAAATATGTCAATCCTGTTAACTTACAGTGTTTATGCTGTAGTAGCTACCATAGTTAATCTACAAAAATATAGTCAATTCAGTCAAAGCTTAAACTAGCTACTTTTAGATTTACTTTACAATGGCAGGATTGGCCTCCTTCTCCACTGAAGGGTATCATGAGCGAT
>JAMYHX010000706.1:0-15783 GCA_025529335.1 Rhizopus sp. PT2906 | reverse complement strand
ACGGCCATGTTTAGAAGAAAGGCCTTCATGCACTGGTACACAGGTGAAGGTATGGATGAAATGGAATTCACTGAAGCCGAGTCCAACATGAACGACTTGGTCTCTGAATACCAACAATACCAAGAAGCCACTGCCGATGAAGAACTCTTGGAAGAAGAAGACTACCTCGAAGAAGATGAGGTCATTGAAGAAGACGAACAATAAATTTCTTTTTAATAATAAATATATGAATGTATGGTTTTTATGCATATTTGCACTTATAAAACTTGGTTTTGTGTGTGTGTGCGTGCGTGTGTGCGTGTGTGCGTGTGTGCGTGTGTGTTTTTATTATTGTTGAAAGAAGGGTCTTATCAAAGAACTCCAAAATGATGATGTATTATTATTATTATTATTATTATCAGTGGGAATAGTTGATTGTATATCTATTGAATCTTCTTTCATGTCTATTGAGTCTTGCATTGGTTCTTCAAATTCTGATAGAGCATCATAAAATGTGCTTGTAGAGGCTGTGGTTGTTGAAGCATTATCATCACTTATTGAGCATGACCGTTTCTTGGGTGGATGAGCCACATAGGTATCATTTGGCAATATGCTATGTTGACTTAAATCCAGTGGATCTATCTTGGGTTCTTCTGATTGTTCTTCTGGTTGCTCTTTCGGCTGCTCTTCTTTTTCTTCTTCTTTAGGTGTATCTTTTATCTTTAATTTCTTTGTTGGTGCTCCTATGATGACAGGCTCTGGTATAATGGATGTATCCAAATATTTAGAAAGCGCGAGAACATCATCACTTGACTCATCAATCAGTACTGGCTGCTGCGAGTTATTTAGTTTTCTCTTTCTTCTGACTGGCTTCCTTTCCGCCTTTTGTTGAAGTGTTAAAATGGACCTTTTTGTTGATTTCGTACTCGCTTGTTGCTGTGGTGATGTTGGTCTCTCTTGAGTTTCTACTACATCTTGAGTTGGTTTCTCTTGACTTTCTACTACATCTTGAATTGGTTCTTTGGATGTCTTTTCATTATTTATTGATGGTTTAGAAACACTGATAGACAATGCAGGAGTGGGTTTTTGACGAAGTTGCCGTGAAGATGTAATAGGCTCTTTTGTACTAGATAACACTCTCTTCTTTTTTTTCACGCCTGTTGTGGTTGCTTTAGTAGTGATTGTCTTTAGTTTTCTTGTCGTTGTGTTATTCATTTGACTTTTTTAGCGGAAGAAAAAAAAATGAAAAAAATAAAGAGGGAATACAAAATTTTTAATTGAATGGGCGATTCAGAAGCACGGTGACATTAAAGCGTATCGTATATCCTTGACTTTTATTAATCATTTTACCTTCAGGGCGGATATCATCGTCTCTCTCTCTCTCTCTCTCTTTCCCCATAACGCACACATATATCTTCTTTTTAAACATTGTGATCAATAGTTTTATCTTTTGCTTGTAGTTAAATGAAAATCGATAAAATGCTTTTTTTTTATGTTATTTTTACATACAAATGAAGGGAACGTACAAGAGAATTAATGGTAAGGATAGTAAAAACAATCACTACACGTCCTGCCAATGGTTTGTTCCGTTATGATCCTAATTACTTTGGGTTCCCAAACAGTAGCCAAATTCACTGGTATTGTTTTCATAACAGCAGCGATCAATAGTGTCCGCTACATTATAGAGGCGGTCAAGGTAGGGTATTATTTGTGGCAATTCATCAGAGATAAAGGAAGTCAGATGCTATCCAATTCTATCACTACCAAAGACATCACCTCTTACCTGGCCTAAATGGAATTGAATATTAGTGTTTAAGAAATAAAAGTTTAGTAGATGCAAGTTGGTCTTGATGACCGTAAACTTACCCACAGTCGCAACTTGAAACATATGATTTGCCTTATATTCTGCTGAACCTGTTTTTGAAAACATGTACAGGTGGTGCATTTTTCTATGATTTTTGGCATGTTTCATTGACTTCATTTCAAAATATCCTACTGTTGTCATTTTTTACGATACTATCAGGACGGTTTTGGTTACTGTCCTTGCTGATATTATCGAAACAGTTGGCATTTACCCATTTGAAGATTATTTTGGTCGTAATAAAATAATTTTTAAAGGCAAACAATATATGCACCAGAAGTTAGACCAATATTACGTGTGCTATTTCTAACTACAACCTATGATGCTATCCAACAAAACCTTTCATCATTTTGGATTGTTTATCGTTTCAAGAAGAAGAAAGAGATAAAAAGAAATGTTGTTATTGATGTATTTATTCTAGTTCTATTTTGAGTACGTCGTGTTTGCTTTTTTTTTTAAAAAAAAAATTAAAATAACGCGCACATACGCGCAGAAAAGCCTGAAGCAAATTTGAGATTTTTTTTTTTTCACTGCTTTTATGCCAGATCCAAAAAAGCCAATGGGACAAAGCTCGCTTCTGTCTTTTTTTACAAAGAAGACAGATTCAGCTCCTCAGTCAAAGCCAGTCCCTCAGTCAAAACCAGCACCTTCACCACAGAATGATTCAATGCAAGTAGATTCAACTATTGCAGAAGATTCAAACAATACACAAGTAAATGACATTACGATTACTGATACTATAAACTCACACATATTAGAAACGTAGACGTGCACAAGTGACATACAATGAGCTTGATAGTGAAGAAGAAGAACCTGTCAAACCCTCAGCTACAGGTAAAAAGTCCAGCGTCCTTTATTTTGACTAATATACTTTGGATAGGAAAGAAACGTAAATTGGTACGTCGTATCAGCAGCGACGATAGTGAAGATGAATATACACCAACAGACAATAATAAAGAGGATGATGACGTGTTTGATGATATATCTGATACAGAGCTGATGGAAATAGAAAGAGATATTGCTACATCAAAGAATAGAATACCAGTTACACCCATAGCAGAAAAGTTCCAAGTAAAAAAAAAAAAAGGAAAGTGCATATGCTTTGGTTTATCTGATATTTGTTTTTAGAAATTTTCAGTCTCGTCTACTCCTGCTCCGCCTACTTTTAATCCTGAAGCTACTGCCAAACAAGTAATATACATATATAAACAGAAAGAGATTTGATTTACTTATTTTTGTAATAGACAAAGGCTCAGAAATTCAAGGAAAAGAATGAAACCAGATACCACTGGCTCCAAAACTTACGAGATGCAGATGGTAACCTTGTAGATTCGCCAAACTATGACCCTAGGACACTTTATATTCCTGCCTCTGCTTGGCGTGAATTTACTCCATTCGAAAAGCAATACTGGGAAGTCAAGTGCAAACATTGGGATACGGTAAAACGATCATGCATACGCTTTTATTTATATACTAACGTTATTGAAGGTTGTTTTCTTCAAAAAAGGCAAATTCTATGGTAAGAATATATACTTATGTGTGTAAGACCTTTACTTATAGTACGCCGTGTAGAACTTTATGAGAAAGATGCTGATATTGGACACAAGGATTTTGATTTAAAAATGACAGATCGAGTCAACATGCGTATGGTCGGTGTACCTGAAATGTCTTTTGATTATTGGGCCGCTCAATTCATTGCCAAAGGATATAAAGTGGCCAAGGTAGATCAGATGGAAACTGCCATTGGTAAATCCATGCGCGAGAAAAACACAACGACAAAGCAGGATAAGGTCATAAGAAGAGAACTTACGTCTGTATTGACTGCTGGTACCTTGGTTGATGCCGGATTATTGACCAGCGATCTCAGCACGTACTGTATGTCGATCAAGGAGCAATGCATGAACGAACAGTCAGAGCCCAGGTTCGGTATTTGCTTTGTAGACACGGCAACGGCAGAATTCAACCTTGTTCATTTTGAAGATGATATGAATAGGACCAAGCTGGAAACATTATTGATGCAAATCAAGCCAAGGGAGCTAATCACCGAAAAGGGCAGACTCACTAAGAGCACAATGCAGCTTATCAAGTCAACAGTAAACGATCCGCTTTGGAATATGCTTATTCCTGAACGTGAGTTTTGGGATGATCGTACCACAGAGGATGAGATCAGGATTAACGAGTACTTTGGCTCCGAGATGACGGAAAAGGATAATCTCTCAGGTTTCGACCATGCCATGCAGGAGCTTCATACAGACCCTTTGCTAATGTCGGCTTTTGGCGCTATGATTTGGTACCTTCGTTCAGTAAGTTTTCCTTGATCACGTTATACATGCTACTAAAACAATTCAATACATAGCTTAAATTGGACAAAGATCTGCTATCAGCCAAACATATTCAAATGTATGACCCTATTCGTCTTGGCACATCGCTCGTTCTTGACGGTCAAACACTTGCCAACCTTGAAATCTTTCAAAACTCACATGATGGAAGTACAGATGGCACCGTGTTCAAGCTATTGGCCAACAGCATTACACCTTTTGGAAAGCGACTCTTCAAGCGATGGCTTTGCCATCCTTTACGACGTATCCAAGATATCAATGCACGCTTAGATGCTATTGAGGATCTGATGCAGTTAAATGATGCCGAGATCATAGCCAAGCAGCTGGCTTCTCTGCCCGATCTTGAGCGACTGATCTCACGTATTCACTCGGGCAGTGTAAAAGTAAAAGAATTCTTGACTGTCCTTGAAGGATTCAGGACGACCGAGGTGATTATAGAGACTATGAAACAAAACCAGTCTCAGCTCAAATCAAGCTTGTTAAATCGTTTGATGGATGACTTTCCACAGATTGGACCAGCTTTGGAAGAATTATCTGGTTTGTTTACAACGGCTGATGTTGACATGGACTGTACGTTTATATTATATATATATTATTTGGGATCTAATCGTACCTTGTAGATCAAAAGGTGAAAGCAATGATTCCTAAAAGTGGAAAGAATGCAGATTGGGACAAACTGAATGATGACATTGATACAATCGGAACAGAGTTCCAAACGCATCTTACGTCACTCAAGAAACAGCTCAAGTAAGTTGCTTTTATTCGCGCCACAACAAAAACATTAACATCCTCCAAACAAGATGTTCTTCTCTTGCTTATAAAGATCTGGGCAAGGATATATACCAGATTGAAGTGCCAAAGGGTGTATCTGTTCCAAGTGACTGGATCAAACTGTCTAATACTGCTGTGAGTATATATATATATATGTATTTGTTGAAAATAGCGCTTATTGTGACCCTTTAGAAATTCAATCGGTACTGGGATAGTACTGTCAAGCGCTTGGTGACTAAATACAAAGAATTGTTGGAGACAAAGAATGAATTTGTTAAAAAGTTCTCTCAGCAAGTCTATGCTCATTTCGATGAGTTTTATCCAATGTGGCTATCTGCCGTTTCAGCCGTTGCTCAGCTTGATGCGCTTATGGGATTAGCAAAGGGATCAATGAACATGGGAGGTAAGTGAGTATACATTATTACACGCGGGTTTCTGAAAATTATACATTTATAGAGCCTGTTTGCAGACCTACTTTACTAGATCAAGAAAAGAGTATTATTGAATTTGAGGAATTAAGGCATCCATGTGTTGTACCTGGGTAAGAGTTGTACATTAGTAAAGAGTTCAAATATTGATTTATTCTATGACACAGTGTTTCCACAGATTTTATACCAAATGATGTTGCCCTTGGTGGAGAACGCTCAAACATGATCGTATTGACTGGTCCAAACATGGGTGGTAAATCAACTCTTTTAAGACAGGTAACAGTAAAAGTAAAGACTTGCGATGTTTATACTTATGCCTCCTCCCTTAGACATGCGTTGCAATCATCCTTGCACAACTCGGAAGCTATGTTCCTGCAAGATCATGTCGATTGACACCATGTGATAGAATCTATACAAGAATTGGGGCCAATGATAACATCATGGGTGGTCAGTCCACCTTTATGGTTGAACTGGCTGAGACATCCAAGATTCTTCGAGAGGCAACGCCCCGATCGATGGTCATCTTGGATGAATTGGGCAGAGGCACGTCTACTTATGATGGATATGCCATTGCTTACTCAGTCCTGCACTACCTAAGCACTCATATTGGATGTCTAGGTATGTTTGCCACACACTACCAGACTCTTTGTAGAGAGTTTGAAAGAAATCCAGAGATCAATAATATGCACATGTAAGTGAACTGTGATTCGATAGGATAAAATGTACTTAGTTTTTTCTTAGGGGATACATGATGGATGAGGATGAGCATAATGTTACCTTTTTGTACAAGCTTACCTAGGGTATTTGCGAGAAATCATTTGGTATGAATGTAGCAAGAATGGCCAATATACCTCCAAGTGTGGTCAGTAGAGCAGATGAGATTGCACAGCAGGTCGAAGTGTCACATAGAATGAAGGATACGACATTTACGAAATCATTGACACCAGCAGTTATGAGTGACTTGAAATACCTCATAAACAATCATCATCGTGATGCTAGAGATGCAGCCACAAGAAGGATTGTGAATAGTTTTATGCACATCAAGGCTTAATAAAGATGAATGTAGTGTATATATAAAAAAGGGGGAATATTTTTTATTCAAACGATTTAAGGCTGCGAATAAAGCGATCTACTGCCACTCTAAATAGTTCATTTGATATGTTTCCTGGTTGAGGCGTTGTAGATGAAGAAGCAGGTTGCTGTTGTTGTATACTGTGCTCTGTATTTTCACTTGTCGGCAAATAACCATGACTAATCTCCCAGCGGGTATCATCGAAACGCATAAGTCCATTTTTCACCACAAACTCGACATAGAGTTGAATGTATATCTGTTTGAGAACTAATCGAAGATTCTCTGTATTAGGATCTGAATTCATCACAAACTTCAATCCAGTGGGTGTTTCATAATAGTGTAAGCGATAGGTGGATGTCTTGTAAGATATAAATCCATCCTGACTACAAATATATTTATATACTGTTTAAAGACTATAAAGATGTGTGTACCTTCCACTCAGCTTACGTACAAAGTTACGTAAAGAGAGAATAACACCATACACTAACTTTGCTTCTTCCTCAATAGAGATGACGCTTCCTGCAGCCAGTCCACTTTGTACTGTTTGACTTCGAACAAGAGAAGATGAGTTTGTGTTTTCTGCGACTGAAGATGCAGCACTTGAAGCCGAGAAGCGAGATGAGTTTGTGGTCGCGGTGAGTGTGCCTAAACGACTGCTGTTATTCAGTTGACTATTTGCACTCGTTCCTGTGATGGAGGAAGACGTTGTTACAGCTGGTGCTGTCTTGTGAGACCATTTCTGAAAATAGATGCACTGACAATGGCGATCGAATATATATAAATTGTATATTGTCATCTAAAGTAAACAACAACAAAAAAAAAAAAGAAAAAGTGAAGTGAACTACACTGTACGCACACCAGAAATAAAGTCATACAAAAAATATACCTGAGTCAAAAAGATTTTCAATTCATTGTATGATAACACTTGATGAACATGCGTCAAGGGCTTTCATTCAAGGGGCACACATATGCGTCATGAGGATCGTTCATTGGAAAAGATATCAAAAGACTGCTCTATTTCTCACACTGTTTATATAGTGGAACATGCATGTAAATAATCACAGTTATTACTATTTGCAATAAAGAGCTTGTTGACATGAAAGAAACATTTGAGAACAAAGAAATTTGCAAATGGACAACAAAGCTGTAATAATAAAGGTAAAATCCCCCCCTTTTAGAAATAGGATAATGAAACATTGGCGGCTTTGACATGGATGGTTTCCGAAAATCCCTTTCTCTAGACTGTATAATCAGCCCCTGTGTACCTTAAAGAAATGGTCATGAATCATGTTTATTTGATAATGATGATCATGATGATATCGTCTCCCTCTTTGCTTGCTTAGACTCTTTTAATTTCAAATGAAATAAACATTTTAATCTTTTGAATAAAAAGCGAAGATCAGGGCGTAAAACTTTATTCTTTCAATTTTATTCTTATAAAAAGTCACATCTGCAGCTTTTTTTTCTTTTTCTTTTTCATTATTCCCTCTCCCCTTTACTTTTTATTATGCTTGAACCAAATTCAACTGAACAACCCACGAATTACCAAACGGAAGAGCAAAAAAATCAACAACATACAGAGAACCAACAAGAGCAGTCAGAGGAGACAAAAGAACTACTATTTGAAGTGAATGAGAAAGTCTTGTGTTATCACGGTCCTTTAATCTATGAAGCAAAAGTAAAGCTCTAAACTTGTATGCTTTCAATACTTATATTTATGATAGATTATGGACAGACAATGGATGAACGAAGACCCAGAGCTTCAAGGTCCTTATTATTTTGTTCACTATAAAGGATGGAAACGAACGTGGGTGATACTTTTTTTCATGATTGTTCTCTTTTCTAATAACTATCTTAGTTGGGATGAATGGGTTCCTGAGACGCGTCTTTTGAAATGGTGTGATGAAAATATAAAAATGCAACTTCGATTAAGAGATCTTTATCGTATGAAGCAAAGTGGAAGAAGTCAAAATACATATAAAGAAGCAGAGTCTAGTGATGGCGGACTTGGTAAAAGACGAAGAGATGCCAAGTTGGAAAAGGAAGAAGACTATCTAAGAAAGCCAGAGATCAAGCTTGAGATACCCGACGCATTAAAAGGTCAATTGGTGGATGATTGGGAGAACGTGACAAAGAACCAACAACTTGTTACTTTACCAAGAGAAATAACTGTCAATGGTGTCTTGGAGCGTTATAAAGCATACAAAAGAGAAAAGAAAGGAAGTCGTGAATTGTAAGTAAAAAAAAAAAAAAAAAAAAAAAAAAAAAAAAAAAAAAAAAAGTCAAAAGAATATACATGATAACCAACACTCTATGTTCAGAAATGAGGATTTGCTTGAAGAAGTATTACATGGCATTCGTATTTATTTTAATAAAGCATTAGGAACAATGTTATTATATCGATTCGAAAGACATCAATACGCAGAGATCCTTCGACAGCATCCGAATACAGAACCAGTGGATGTGTATGGAGCAGAACACCTACTGCGCCTATTTGGTAAGACAATGAACAAAATATAAAGACTGACTTATTTACGATATACACAAATAGTGCAAATGCCTAGTTTAATTGCTCATACGACTATGGATACAGACGCTGTTCAAGTGTTGACAGATTATCTAAGTGACATATTACGGTAAGTTCACCATGTGCTTTATTCTTAGCATCGTTTTCATCCTTCTTTTCAATTAGCTTTATGCAAAAACAACAAAAACAGTTATTCCAAGCTGAATACGAAAACGCTGCACCAGGCTATGTTGCCTTATCTGAAAGTACATAAACCATGTTTTAAAAATGAACCTGCCTTTATCATATTTTGTGTGTGTGTGCATGTTTTTACAAACAAGTGGGAGCCACTCTTCGTTATTATATTCGAGTGTAGATTATCTTCTCAAAAGAAGGTACAATGTTATTAAGGATGAATTACAGTGAATTTAGAACTTCTGACTTATTTATGCGAAATAATAAAACAGATCATTGAATGTAAAAGAGATAGTATTATCTGTATTGTCGTGGCTTGTTTTTTTTTAGCTTTTTAAAAAAAAAAAGGGGGAAAGCTGAGTGATATCATTGTGTATCATGCTTTTTCCAAGTACAGTACGCTACCCGCTTCGAGCCGTTTGGGACGTAAAAGGATATCCAACCGAGACTTTACTATGGCCAGCCAAGAATAATACAAACAAGACTGTGCTTTTCTTTATCCCAGGCAATCCAGGCTTGGTAGAGTACTATGCGCCATTTCTCGACAACATTTACCAAAACTTGCAATCACCACTTCTTGAAATCATTGGAGGTAACTGTAGAATGTCAAATTACTTGAAAGCTTATTCGGTTGCATAGTATCACATAAAGGGCATTCAGTCAACTATCATGCAGATACGGCTAGAGATAAGACCCTGTACTCTTTTGAAGATCAAATACAACACAAAATCGACTGTTTAGACACGCTTATCAAAGAGAATGGCCCGGAAACTAAGTTTATCTTGATTGCCCATTCCATTGGCTCGTACATAGCAGCTGAAATGCTAAAGAAGAGACCTAACCACGGTATTTCAAGAATCATTGCTCTTTTCCCTGCACTTCAGAATATTGCAGTAACACCAAACGGCGTCGTTATCTCGGTAAGTTGAGGCAAGAAAAAAATGGGGGATCTGATGAATTGACAATCATACAGAAAGTTATCAATTGGACACCTATTTCAGCCGTTGGCGCGGCTGGTTCACTCATCTCTTGGCTGGCTCCGCCTGTTCGTGAATTCTTGGTCAAGACTATCACCAGACAATCTGGTAATGGCCTTAACGTAACTGCACACCAGCTGTTACACTCATCTGTATTGATGAACACAATAACCATGGCTCGTTACGAAATGGAAACAGTCAAGGACTTGGATCATGATTTTTATCAACAGCATCTTGAAAAATTTGTTATTTATTACTCTGAGAATGACAAGTGGGCGCCTAAAGAGCACTACGACTATATGATCAAGCATTTCCCCAAAGGTATGTGTATATAAAAAGAATAGTGCATCCTGTTAATTGCTTGTTCACTCTAGGTGATATCCACTTGTGTAAATTGAGCTTACCCCATGCATTCTGCTTAGGTACATATAATTTTACAAATACTTTTTAAAAATGTTACTCAACACACATATAGAACCTGATCATGTTGATTATATGGCAAAGCTAGCTGCTTCATGGATACAAACAAGTCTTGTAGAATAAAATACCATATGTCGATTATCTCTTTCCCTTACTTTGAAATTTACTTAAAGTTTAAGCATCTGATATCATTGATAAAAGAGGGCAGAGCGCAATTGAATAAATTATATTACTATAGTAAAAATATCATAATAACAAACTGTAGGATCGCAACAATTGATGCAGACTAGATCTGCTTAAACAAGCAAGTAAACAACAACAGCAGTGGCAGCAGCAGTGACCATACCGCCAATCTGCAAGTTGCTGGCAGCACTAGCAGGATGATTAGAAGCTACCGATGCACTTGATTGGGAAGAAGAAGCAGCAGGTTCTTTGGGTGCAGGAGCAGTTGCGTTTGTTTGGACACTTGATCCAATAGGAGCAACACCAGAGGAAGAAGGAGTATTTGATGGAGCAGGTGTAGAAGAAGATTCAGCTTGAGCTAGAGTTATTTAAGAGGTTAGAAATACTGCCTTTCTCGATACTTTATCTTGAACGTACCCAAAGTACTTTGATTAGGAACGCTTGAGGCAGCAGCAGGCTGCGAGGGAGTAGCTAATTGGGTAGTAGGAGAAAGCTGTGAGGTAGTAGTAGTACTGGTAGCAGCAGCAACTTGTGAGGTAGTGGTTTGGCCGGAGCCATTGCTTGAACCACAGGAATCATTTTTGTGCTGTTCCCACCAAGCGCATGCACTAGCGAACTCTTGATTGAACAAATCAGGATTTGAGCAGGACACCATGCACATGCCCGCCTTTGTCATGAACGCCATGTATTCTGCAGTGCCCTTGCTACACATTAAAGAAAGCGACTTGAGGAAATTGGGGGAAGCAGGATCACTAGTCCAATCGCTGAAAAACGTTTTACCAGCACTCTTTGTATTCAGGGAAGAAAAACAATTAAATATAATTCCATTGTACAGATTTTATATATACTTTACCTCGTTACATTTAGCAAAACATTCACCAGCGGAAGGTGTGTTGTAAGTGGGGTTACAGCTTTGAGCTGAAACAGCGGTAGCAGCAGCAGCAGCAAGAGTAACAAAAGCAGCAGAACGCATGACGAATTAGAAATTTGGAAGAACAAGAAGAAAAAAGAGAAAACAAGAAGTTTTTATAGAGCTAATCTATGTTACGTCGGTAAAACTCGCCTGAACTAAAAACGTTTATGCCTCAAGGTCTCTTGTTACGCAAAAAAAATTCTGGCCTGAATAGCAAAAGCGGGGATACCTCGCACGAAAAACAAAAAAAAAAGTTTATTAAGGTATAAAAGAACGCAAAGAAAAGTAGGTTTACAATTGTCCGCTTAATCCACTTGGTGGGACAGGCTTTATCAGATCTTTTTTCGTTGGCTTGCTTGGATCATTACGCTCCTCTATCAAGAACGCCTACAGTGCTCAAACCACCCGAATTCTTCTTTTCATTGATGTCTCTATCGTTTAAGTTATAAAAAATTCAAAATTCAGCAGCAACAGAAGATGGAGAAAATTCTCTTTTCCAAAAAGTTATACCGCCGATTTCACAAATTGAAAACAAGCGTACCATCTGATAAGATTCTATTGCTAATCGGAAATACAATCACATCTGATAAAAATACCATCACATGTAACCTTGCACTATTGCTACATGGCAAAAATTTTCTCAGATGTGTAACGATTGATGTTTCCATGCAGATGGGCGTACGTATTTATTAATTTTTTTGATTTTTGTCTTATAAGCAATACTTCAACCATTTGTTATGGAACATAATTCAAGAAGTTATTCTGAAGAAAAGACTGAGCTGTCACAAGATAGTATATTGACAGTTGAACAAACAAGCTCACTACAGCCAGCCGATGAACCTCCTCCTCGTAAATTCCTTTGGTGGATTCCTCTTCAACATCATGTTCATCCTTTGCAGTTCTTTGCTTTTATCTTTGCAGTATTCCTTTCGTTATCTTGTATCGTCTATATTGCAGGAACTCAACCTCAAATCCTAATGGGTATTCTTGCTGTTTATACCAATACAGGAGATATAACTGGATCACTTTCCTTATACGCGGAAATAATTGCCGTGGTTGGCGTCATTTTCTGGTCCATGGCTTCGGATACTATTGGACGCAGAGGTGTTATGAGCTGCTCTATCTTGCTCATGGGCCTTGCCATTGTCTGCTATCCTCATGTAAAAAGCGTTTATCCTAGTCTACTTATTCTCAAGCTACTGTTCTCGATTGGGTCTTCCGGATCTACTGCCATGATGGTAGCCATGATGATGGAAGTTGCTTATGGAAAGGGCGGCCTTGTGTCTGGCTGTATTGGCATTGCTTCTGGACTTGGTGCTACATTTGCTGCCTTGTGTCTTTTTATGGTCCCTGCCTATTTATCGATAGCTTATCCAGGGGGTAATCATGGCATTACATACTCACACGCTATCATTGGAGGATGCAGTATGGTGCTGGCTGTTGTCTTGTTTTTTGCTATGCCCAAGGACTCTTACACTCGTCCACCCATCAATCACTTTAAAGCCTACGGTTCCAAGTTATATCGTGGTATCCTGGCTGCTAAAGAACCACGTGTGGCCCTTGGATACGCTTCTAGTTTCTTTGCACGCGCTGATGAAATCATTATTTCCAACTTTTTATCGCTTTGGGTACAAAAATACTATATCGAAAAAGGCATGTGTAGCATAGGAAAAACGTGCCTTTATTCCATGGCCTCATCATCTACACTATCAGGCTACTCGCAGCTTGTTGCTCTTGCAGCCACACCTTTTTTTTCACTTGCTTCAGAGTATCTTCCTAAAGAGTGGGCCGTCTTTATTGCTGGTGTCGTAGGCGCTTGCGGATGCATTCCTTTTGCATTCTCAATCGATCCTACAACAAAACTGTCTTTGGGCTTTGTTATTTTGATTGCGTGTGGTCAATATGGTATGATTATCTCTGGAATGGCTATGGTTGCTGGCAAACATGTCGACAGAAAAGATAATGCTGCTGTATCTGCCTGCTATTCATTTATTGGTGCTATTGGTATCATTATTCTATCTAAAGTAGGCGGTGTCTTGTTTGATAAGTGGATGAAGGGCGCTCCCTTTTTACTTTTAGGAATCGGTCACGCTTTAGTTTGTATCATGTCAATTATTGTTTATTTACAACAAGCTATAATAGAAAGAACGAGAAAAAGAAATAACTAACGGTATATAACAATAACCTATTTATAATAAAGAAACAAGCGTTTAGCCCTTTGAGAAGATTATTGATATTTTATACATGATTACATCAAGCTAAGCGACCTGTGGTATACATACACAATAGCTTAAACAAGTAAGCTTATTGGAAAATGCCTTATAGTCTATGATATATCACTATTATTTACTTTGAGAGAAACATAGGCTAGTGGTTCATTTCGATCCTTTAATAAGTTCCTTTGTTAATCTAGAGGCAATATTCATCAAAACTTGTAATCCCACTTTACCTTATGTTGTTCCTTGCTAACAGTTAAAGTGCACATGTATTTATGACATATTGTACTATTTGGACATAAAACTATGTTGTCATCGTTGATGTAAATATAATGTGTTCAACTAGCTTTTAAATGATTTGATAATTGCTATAGAATAAAGATTGTAAAAAAAAAAAAAAAAAAAAAAAAAAAAAAAAAAAAAACAATCCAGATGCGCTTTTAATAAGATATGAATCGTTGCAGATACTGATGCTTTAGCAAAACGAATCAAAATATACACTTTTCAGCATTTTGCTAATTGACATGAAAACCAATGTGTGCATTTTTATAGTTAAAGCAGTATTAAAACGTGTTCTTTCTTGGAAAGAAACCAAAGAACAAAGGTTCAAGAGGGATACATAGATTTTAGTAAATGCTGTAGTATATATTCTTTCCATAAATAAATCTGAGCATTCTATCATTTGTCTATAAGAGCTGTTAGATAGCTTGGATATTACTAAACTATTTCTTTTTTCCTGATGATGATTATAACTTAGAAAGTACCAGCAACAGGAAAAGCAAATACTGTTTCTTTTAAAAGAACGGTTGTTGTTTTTGTAGATTATATGGTTAGAGTAGGTGAAGTTTGAAGCTTTAATGGTTTTATGGATAAAAAGGAGACCTTTTTGCAAAAGTTTTTGGTAAATACGTATAAAATTAACAAGCAGATCTTTTAATAAAATCAAGAGGATTTTAGCAAAGATAGGTCTATGTATTGTGTGAACATAACATAAGAGAAAAGAAGTGACGATATCAGGTCTATTTACTAAATCAAATAAAAAAAGTAATGTAAAATAAAAGGGTTAGAGTAGAAATAAGAAAAGACGAAAGAAATGTTTGATTCAAAAGACTCAATCTTTTATTAAATGATTTCTTTTAAATCCTCAAAAGAGATAGAACTACTGTAATTTGTTAGTCTTTATGTAAAGTTATTGCTAAGACAGTAAGTCTGACTTGGCGATTAAGAAGAAATTTGATAGTAATTAAAGTAAATAAGTGACCGCCGGATCTTACTAGAAGATCAATTGCATAATTTGTTTAATAAAAAACAATAGGGTGATATGCTTTTATAAAAAAAGTAATGTCTCACTTATTGTATGAATGAAACAAAGAAAAGAATTAGTTACAATAATGGTGGCGAACTAGACTTTCAGACTTTATGTTGTAGAATTGATATTTTTTCGGGTAGGTTTAAAGTGTAAGTTTTGAATTAACAAGTCGTTTATGATAGTGACCACCAGATCTTTAACAGAATAAATAAGTAATTGATTAAATAAAAAGGTATAAAGACTATTCCAATCTGTAATATGAAGTTAAGATTAGATCAGAAGGATTTAAAATAAATAAAGAAAAGAAGTAAAAAGAGATTATAAATCTTTCAAAAGAAGGATTTTTAAGATAGGTGAAAGAATATAAGGCAAGAGAAGGTAATTTATTCGATAATTTTCCTTAGAGAACGAACAAATAAGAGTATTTATACTGTAACTTTTCTTAAGGGTTGTAGAGGTTGTTATTAATATAGAAAGTTTTCTTGAGATTTATAAGTTTAGGTGCTTGAAGTGATCACCAGATCTTTTTAAAGTTGGTCAAACTGTAAAGTGTAAAATAAAGTAAAAGATAAAAAGAAGAGATCAGGAACTTTTATAACAAAAGTTTGATCCTG
>JAMYHX010000705.1:0-15964 GCA_025529335.1 Rhizopus sp. PT2906 | reverse complement strand
GACTCAAACAATAGAACAACCTATCCCTGAATTTGATACAAAAGAAGAGGCTGAAAAGGCATTTTTTGGCTTACTTAAAGAAACAGTGAGATAAATCCTATACCTTCTATATCTTGACACTAATTCCTTTCGTATTAGGGAGTAAAATCAAATTGGACATGGGATCAAGCCATGCGTGCGATTATCACTAAACCACTCTATCGCGCTTTAAAGACAATCGGGGAGCGAAAAGCAGCCTTTCAAGCCTATATAGATGCAGAAGCTAAGCGGGAACGTGAGGAAAAGGAGGAATTTGAACGACAGCAAAAGGCTAGTTTTATGGATCTACTTATTCGTCACAAGGACATGATTAAGCCTTATACACGCTACACTACATTTGCTCATCTATGTGGCGATGATCCTGTGTTCAACAGCATCAAGAGTGAAAAGCAACGAGAAGCCTACTTTGAAGAGTATGTACAAAATATGCAGCGAGCCGAAAAGGACAAATTACGCGATTTACGAAAGAGTAGCATGGAACAATTCAGCCAATTACTTCGCTCTATTCCTGAAATTACCTATCGTACACAATGGAAGGAGGCTCAGATGCTCTACATGGAAAAGTTACCAAACAAAGATTTGAAACAAGTGTTTCAAGGTATGGATATGCTGGATTTCTTATCTGTATTTGAGGAATATAATAGATCATTATGGGAGGGACCAATGAATGAGTTGAATAAGAAAGTGACTCAAAGGAGAAGAAGAGAGCGTAAGGCTCGCGAAGGATACAGAGTATGTTTAGATTAGATATTGATGACACATTGCTCATACCTTGATAGGAGCTGATGCAAGAATTAGTTGCTAATCATAAAATTAATGTACGTACGATGTGGAAAGATATTTATCCTCTTATCAAAGATGATTCACGGTATCTTGAAGCTGTGGGTCTTCCTGAATCGACTCCTTTAGATATGTTCTGGGATGTCGTTGATGACCTTGATGAACAATTGTATCAGCAAAAGAAATTAGTGTACGATGCTTTAAAACGAGCCAATTTTGATGTCACATTGGAAACATCGTTTGATGATTACTTAAAGACGCTAGATGACACTGTGACGTCTGAAGTAAATCAAGAAAATCTTGTGTTTATCTTTGAACATTTACAGTTAAAAGCTGAACATAGATTGAAAGAAGAAAAGCGAAGACATGAAAAGAAGCAACGTAAACGTATGGACGTACTTCGACACGCACTTAAGAAACTTCAACCACCTATTCAGCTTGAAGATACTTGGGATAATGTTAAATCAAGGATTGAGGAAATGGAGGAGTATAAAGACTTGGGTGATGAAAGCTTGGCTCAAGAAGCATTTGAAAAGTTTATGAAACGACTAAAAGAAAAGAATGAAGAAGAAGATGATGAGGAAGGTATGATAAGAGAAGGTGAAGAAGAAGAAGAATATCACAGTGTTAGTAGCCATCATCGCCGTAAGCGAAGAGATTATAGTGTAAGTGATGGGGAAGAAAGAACAAGACGTAGAAAAACCAAACATTCGGGTTATGGAAGTAGTACAGAAGAAGGTGAAGCACTTGATGCTTATGTCAAAAAAAGAATGTAGTTTGTTCATGTTTAATAAATAAACAACCTTTTAAAAGTACACTCTATTCGGAGTTTTATAAAGTAAGCAGCCACATTTGATTATCCAATGAAAAATTTTTATAAAATATGATATATAAACCTAGAAAGCTACCTCTGACGACAAAACTACTTTCTTTCTTTCTTTTTTTTTTTTTTTTTTCTATTTCTTACTGTTAATTGTAATAGTTTTATACTGTTTACAACTTTGCACACATAACTTCTTAATACTGATATTCCACTTTTTTGTGCGTGTGTGTGTACTGCGTTAACATTACAATATACATATACAGTAACTATATTATTTATATTTGACGGTAATATTATCTTTTTCTATACACAAATATTGCTGAAGCATACCTCTTCCTTTCTCTTTTCTTTATTGCTTTTTTTTGTCAGTATAGAGGGCAAAGAAATTTAAAAGGGGAGGCTCTAGTTTATCTGCTTTCATTGTATTTATATATATCCCTTTTATATTTTCTTAAGAGAAAAAGAAGTCTTTAAGGAGATATGTATATCTAACAATTAAGCACTAAAGCTAGTGAACGGAAAATACATCAAAATAAACGTAATAATATGGATGAGAAAAAAAATTTCCCTTCCTCCTCTCAGTCTCATACAGTGTGCCGGTAGTACTACAGGACGGAGAGCTCTGGCTATAGTTGTTGAAGTAGAGTAAATATTTGATCCAATCACGTCATTGCATGGGTATTACAAAGTATGCAGCATAGAGCTGAGGTTGAGATTTCATTATGACAAATTGCATAAAAGAGAGAAAAAAGAAAGGAAGAGGATGCTTTGTTTTGAACGGATTACTGATCTATTTGTTTTGTCTACGTTAGGAACCATACTTGGAATATGACACATAATAATAATCAAGCTTATCTTGGTAAAAACACACACGTTTATAAAGCAGTAAACATTAATTTAACTCTATTTATATATTTATATATATATAGATTCAGGAGGTAAACATAGTTCATTGTAATTCTTATAGCTATCTTATATCTTTTCCATATGATTCAGATATGCTGAATTTGTATGGCATACAAAATAAAGATGAGTTAAACATGTATCTTCATTTGATCAAGACTGCTTCTCCTTTTGAGTACATGGATTGCCTCCTCAAGACCAACAAACCAAATATATTGAGCACACTTGGTGAAAGTGAAGTGGTGGCTACTGTATTAAAAAATGCTATGGTTGAAGCTGGAAGAACAAATGATTCCGAACAGATTAGAATTGCTATAAAGGTACACTTTAAAGCAGTAGATAAAGCTAATGTACTAATGATCTTAAAAGGCTCTAGATACTGTTCCTTTTTCTTCAGAGATATTAAAGAAGTTTGGATTAAAAACTACCTTTAGCAATTTTATTAAAGGAATAAAGGGCGATAAGGAAGCATGGCAACATGCACAGAAGCTTAAGTTTAAATGGATGGGATATGATCAGCCATCTAAAGGTACTACCTCATCTGATGACATGTATGCTACTACGTCTACTGGTTCAATTAATGCGTCGAACGATGATTATGATAAAACGGGTATACATAGATTAATGCGTTTTTGTTATCTTTATTAAACTCATATCATAGGCTTATCAACAAATAAGCCAAAGCCAAGACTTGCCATCGATAAGGACCCTCCAAGAAATGCGGCCACTAAACCAAAGGCATTACAAGACACCAACTTTTTTTCAGGGTTATTAAACAATAGCCAATCAAAGGGTTATAGGATACGTCCTGCTGTACCAAAGCAACCACCTGCTTGGAGTGCTTCTTCACATGTATCAAATGGATCTACTGTTCCTCTAATGAATGTAAATAATAACATTAATGGTAAAGATGCACACACATATAAAACATATGTTCTAATCTTCCTTTTTTTTTTTAACCCCTTTAGCTAATAATATGCCTACGCCAGTCACTGATTATAAGCAATTGTCTAATGGTATACAAACAATACAACCAACAAACAATGATCGTGTTTCACAAAATGCTGCCATTGTGTCTACTAAGCCAGCTATAACCAAAGCAAAAAAGAGAGTTCAGTTCTCAAGTGACTTGTGTCAAGTCAGAGTGTATCATCCTGATCCAGATGAATGGAGCGCTTTTGTAAGTAAATATAAATGATTCAATTAACCGTTTATACCAATTGATGTTATGATATAGGATGCTTCAATTGATGATATATTCGAAACCTTTCCTTGGCATATGCCTCCAAAGTTAACTTTTGAGACAGTTCCTGAGCCAGTGACAATACGTCAACGCATTGAAACAGATGAAGTTGTATACCATAAAAATCGTGAACGTAGAGTATTAGCTGCAGTCTATATTATGGAAAGTTATATTCCTCCTTCCCCTGCTGAACCTGATGAAGTGCCAAATCCAAATGACAATGTTCCAATCATCCCCACAGATATGGAGGATATTTATGAATCATCTAGCAATCAACTGCATGTAGAAAAATTAAATGATATACCCCAACAACAACAACAACAACAACAACAAGCAGCCTACCAGCCAGTCATTCATCAGCAGTACCACCAGCAACCTTTACAAAATCAAATTTCCCAGCAAATATATCAACAACAGCTATATCAGCAACCTACTTATGCTCCCTATAAGCAAAAGCAGCAAACTTCACATGTCTCATATCAGCAACAACAACCTGTTCAGCCTAATTTAAATCGTAAACGAGCAGCTGCCTCTGAGGACATGATTCAAACCATGTTGGATGCACATCCTTGGTAAAGTTTATAAAGTATTTGAAATGATGCACAAGCCTAATTGACCTCATATAGGCTAGCAAATTCTTTAAAGGAATTATCATTTTTACAAGGAGACGGTGAAATGGAGAAGGTATGGATTTTCGTATTTTATTATTTGACCTAAACTAATCAGTCTTTCTTTATAGATGACGCCTTCTAAAAAGCAACGGCAGTAGGGCTGTTTTTGGTTTTGTTTGATTAAAAGTTATGCACCCATACAAATATGATTTAGACTTTCATTATCTTTGTGGAAACAAAGCAAAGTGGGGAGTCTATGTAATAACAAGTTATTTACATGATTACACAATACGTCATCCATTTTTTATTGTCTATGTTGTAAATATACATTTTCTCTTATTTCATTAAAATACAGTTTTTATAAATATATTCTATTATCTATACTTTAATCAAAGGGTTCCAACCTGCCCTCATCACACGTAAAACTAGGCAAAACAATCCACCGATGGCCATGAGGAGGCCACCCCAGACAGCAGCATAGGTGTAATTAGGAGGCTGTGATCGATTGATGATGGCCGAAGCAATAGGTGTGCCAAATAAATAACCAAACGTGTTTGTGAAATATAGCAGACCATTGGCTGGAGTAATGTTTTCGTAACCAGCGACTTGGGGTAATGAGGCAGGAAACAAGGTAAGGTAACCAGCCCCAAAGAAACCGTACAGGACGGCAAAGACCCAAATGGTAGCCTCTGAATGAGCGTTTGTCCAGATACATAGCGAAAAGATACCAGATAAAAACGTACACAAAAATAATACATTTACGCGGCCAATGCGATCACTAGCGAATCCATTTACCAACTTGGACACTGCGTTAATAGCAGACATAATAGCGGACAGATTTGTGCCAATCCATGGGTTTAGGTGCAATGAGTTTGCATAGGAAGGTAATAAAAATGATGGTACCTGCATTAAGCAAATCATTAGATCAAAACTTTCTTTCTTTCTCTCTCTCTTGCAGAGAGAGATGTTCTGCACTATTTTATAATTACCAAATAGCCAAACGTGGTAATAAATCCAACCAAAAGCAAGATGTCAAATTGAAAGTTTTTCAATAATTCTTTCTGTCTCAGCAACATATTCTTCACGCTCTTTTCTTCTTCCTTTTTCTTTCTATACGGCGTTCTAACAAAGATTGTGGCTAATACCAAAAAGAAGAATGTGATAAACCCAGAGATACGAAGAGCCCATCGGTAGTCAAGTGCTAAAATGACAGCTTGACTTATATTAGACATAATCAATCCACCTACACCTGATCCACACATGGTTAGACCAATGGCTAATCCTCGACGACTCGAGAACCATTCTTGAGGAGCACTAATACATGGAAACCACACAAACGAGGCACCTAAGCCAAACATGACACCTTGAGTCAGGTATAGATGCCAGATCTATGAACGATGAGTCACTGCTACAATTATATCTATGACTAGTTTTACTTCATGACTGATGCTAGCCAACATAAGTGCCAAAGGACATAGAATGGTAGCAATACATAGCATCTTTGTGTATCCCAGTTTACAAACTACCCACTCATTGACAGGACCAATAATAAAGAATAAAGCAATACAGATAGACCCGATCCATGAAAGCTTTGTCATTTGGTTGACATACACGTATTGGTTATAATGCCTCAAGAACAAACCCCAAGAATAATTGACTCCATATCTAATATTACAATAAGCGATTTACTTTTATAATTCAATTCATTCACTTACATAGCAAACATGCCCTGGATGAAAGCAAGGGGGAGGGGATTATTGTCATTTTTAATATATAAAAAAAGTCTTATCACTTACACAAAAACAACCAAATACAACTGACCACGCAGTTTTACCACCATTAGGTGCATCATCTACGCCTACTTCTTCAACTGTTTTCTTATGTTCACTTGGTTTCTGTTCCATGCCCAAAGAAAAAGAGAGAGAGAGAGAGAAAAAGGAAAGTGAGCTTGAGAGGGGAAAAGAGGGTATCTGAGCAGATCACCAAAAAAAAAGATCAAAGAAGTGTAACATCACTTTAAGTCCCCGGTGATTGGCGATGTATCAGTTGGCTGTACCCCAACCTTATTTTAAAATGAAAGAGATCAAAGGTCTTTTTTATTAAAAGATCTTCATGGTTAAACGTTAACCTTCCTTGCTAATTCACTCATCATGTCTAATAAATCCTGTATAGTGAACTCCAAATGTACACCAGCATCAGGATAACATTGTCTTATCAAACTTTCCATTCTTTCATGCTGTTGAATAAATTCCTCTTGAATACCACGCCAAACAACTTGTAGTAGCCCTTCTTCTTCCGAGAAATGCTTATCCACACGCTTATACAATTGTTCCAAAGACTTCTTGATTTCTTTAGGAGGATACATCATGATGACCTTACGTAATTGTGATTTGTTGTAATTCATATGGAATGAGACCTCTTCAGGGGTGCTACTTGTTCGTGTCATTGTCTCGACGCCTTCAAAGAATTCTAGAAGCCTTCCAAGTGGTCGACGAATGATGACGTGAATATAAGCATTCAGACTATTATCATATTGAGACTTGGCATGCTTGATCCATTTCTCCAAGACATGTAACTTGTTTGTACGTAAGGTGTGGTACATGTGGTGCATATTTTCTATTATTCGTTAGTCTTTCTTTATTTTGCTTTTAATTCACTTACCAATATACATTATGGTTGCGTTTAGTTGCTCTTTGTCATCTCCTGTCTGATCACTTTCTCGTGCAATACTGTCTAAACTTGCCATCATAGTCTTTATTACCTTCTCATACGCTTCATTTACTACAGATCGCGTTGCTGATTCTGGTTGAACGTGAGCAGCTGCAGCTTCTAATCGCATAGCAAAGAGAGGGAACGTTCTGAAGAAGCTTAAAACGCCTCTTCGTTTCTTACTGCTTACTTTTATTTCTTCAATAATTCGTGTTTGGTCGCTGATAAAGCTTTCAAACATGCGCATCAACCGCTGAGACAAGGAAGCACACAGTTTTAAAGCAAACTCTTGATCAGAACCTTCCCATCTTTCTTGTTGATACTCGACAGCAGCCAACATACTTACAGCCAATCTAGAAAAACAAAAAAGGTAAGCAGTTCTTTCTTTAACTACAATTATGATGTGCCTACGTTGGATCAGATTTGACACCATATTCTAAAAGACTAACCATGTTGGGCTCCATTGTTTCGAAAATCATTTCCATCCATGATAAAATCTTTTTTGATATTTTTACATCTCTGATCTTGTCTCGACGACTATACAAATCTGCCTTGTTTGGCACCTGTGAGTATACCATACCACGTTCCAAGAATGATCGAGTAGTTGCCAGTTCAAACAGGTCACTCATGTAGTTCTGTTCTCTACAAATAAGCATAATAGCCTGATTCATCATTTGTCCAAAAGCCTATCTATATGGTTTGTATATTGACTCCAAGTATTACGTGTATTTACCTCATCTGCAGCCTTCTCATCTTCGTCAATACTTGATCGATTACTCGATGCGCCATCCGTAGAACCACGTAACATATGACGATACCGATGCGGCTTCAAGTTTTCGGTTCCTAACGTAGGTGCATAAGCTAATGCACGAGCAGGACGAGATTCCTCGGGTTTAAATACTATATGGATATGAGTGACATGATGAATTTTCTGTTTGTTCTACTTACAGTACTCGAGTTCATCGACATCCCTTTTTCTTAATGTTGTATAAAAACCACGTATGGCCTCAATCAGTTCTCGTATATCGCGTTCATATAATGGTGCTACTGCTTGGGCATAGCACTAGAAGTTAAAAATGAGTATAAAGAAATCATTGGCCTCTTCTTTATCTTACTCGTTGTAGTTCGTTATACATTCTTGGCTCCATTTCCTTTTCCCAAAGATTGAAACCTTGGAACTTTATCAAGTGATTCTCTATTGCTTCATGAGGCTGTGCAGTAATTGGTAATGTTTGGTTTTTCCTGTTTCCTGTAGGTGAGGATTTTATTCTCTTTTCTTGATATAGTCTGGCCTATTTTTAAAGGGTTTAATTAAGTTGGTACAGTTATAATTGCTATTTACCTGTTGTTCAAATTGATCCTTTAAAAACTTGAAAATTCGTTCACTAAACCGATTTCCATGCACATTATATGCCTCTAGTCGTTCTTGTACGGCAGCCAAGTCTTGTAATCCATCAGGTAACTTTGTCTTTAGTATCTTTTGTAGTGTTTCTGCTGATTCTTGAATGCGAATCACATCATCAGTTGTATCCATTGGATCAAATTGCAAGCTATCCAAGCATCGTTTGGGTATAGAAATAGCATTCTATTATTATGTATAAGTATAGGCATAACACAGTAATGAATACTTACAAGTAAATTGTCAAGCTCAGACATGAGTGCAAGCTGATTCGTATTCAATATTTGAAGTGCTCTATTTTGTATTTCGATTTCACGTATATCATCTCCCATACTCTATGTACACTTGTGTTAGTAATATGTTCAACAATGTATAGCATGTATACTACATTAAGTTCTGCAGCATAAAGCGATAGCCAGCTTTCCATGCTATCTAGCTCAGCTAATGATTTGTCGATATGATCTACAATAGATCTTACTCTCTCATCTGATTGTATGACAGCATGAACATTGGCCTATACGTAATATTACAAGGTGCTCTACAGACAGTGTTCTTAAGACTTACAGCTTCTAGCGCATGTAATTCACCCAGCAATTGCTTTTCAAGCACTGCTGCGCTTCCATTTGCTTTCCAGTTGAAATCTGTCAATAATTCCTCTACATTCATCAAGAAAGCACGCTCAGCTAGTTTATTCTGGATTTCTTCTGCCTTTTTCTGTCTCTCTATCGTCTTGTTAGCCTTTTTTTTTTCTTCTTCTTCTTTTATACAAACGACTCTACCCTTTTCTTCTTGAGCCTTTTTCTCTCTCTTTTCTCGTTCTCGTTTTGCTTCTCTTGCTCTACGTTCATCATTTACTTTTGATTCATGCGTCTCTATCAATAAAATTAATATCATTTTCATGCTTTTACATCTTGTGTACCTGTAATAGGTGCAGAGACAGGGGAAGTGATTGCAGGGGTTATTGGTGAAGATATCTTTGGCATAGGTGAAATAGGCGTTTCAACTGGATGGTTGGCGCTGGCTGTAGGCGAAGTAGAGGGTTCATCGTTTAATGTAGGTGCAGCAGGATCGGCCAAAACTTTTCTTTGTATATTAAATTTTCTTGAATCTAATGATGATATATATATATCAACTTACATCGCAGGATACGTGATTCATCAATATTGACAAGTTTCGGCATACGGCTGGCATAGCGCCTACAGAACTGTCTCACGATTTAATATACAACAAAATAAAGATACTAGACAGACTTTACATCTATTAAAAAGGCCAAAAATATCATCTTGTCTTTGCTCTTCTCAACTGCCCACAGATATACTTTGTTGAGTGTGATGGAGAATTGATGAGCCTATTTTTTATATGTATCTGTGAGGAGGCTCAATATGACTGTAACTGCTTTTGGTTTTTTACATCGACAATCTGAATCTGTTTAATGTCATCTAGTGCCCATACTTTTCCAATACTAAATGCTCCATTCTGATTTCTTTTTACTTTTGATAGTCGTATTGTATTCCTTTTTTCTAAAACACGGTGAATAAGAGACACATGTGTTAAAACCAGACTTACGTGATAAGCATAAGTATCGAGGTGTTCCTTTAATGTCTTTACTTGTCTCAGAGGACTGAATATCTTTATATGTTTTAACATGGATAATCAGCTTCTCTGAAGATCCTGGAGGAAATAAACTTGTTATAAGTGCTTGTCTTATGCCGTCCATATGAGAAAAGAGAAAGGAGGAAGAGATAGATTTACAATTTTGAATTCAAACGCCTATTGAATTCATCACTCACACCGTGACTTTGGCTCCCCTTTTATGTCGACACCCAACTGTATATGTGTGTTCTTTAGATATTGGCTATCTTTTCTCGTGTTCTATAAAGATGGTAATAAGAGAGAAAAAAAAAAAATAAAAGCGAAATTTCAGAATTCATTCAAGTGCCATAGGTTGTTTTGGCTGCAGCAGTTGTTACAAAAAGTGGAAAACGTAAAGTTGTGATATAGGCAACATCTGATTCTTATTTAACTCATCTTACAATAGCTGTTATTTCTCGTCAGTTTCGTCAGATGCCACGTTCACGCATTGAGGGACTATTAGCATCCTTTCCTAAACTAACAAGCACAGGACAACAACATACTATTGCTGAAAATGAACACGTTCGTTTTGTTTATCAACCTTTGGATGAATTGTTTATTGTATTGATTACCAACCGTCAGGTAACTAATGACTATCATCTTTATACTGTAGCTCATTTCTTTCTTTCAAGTCAAATATTTTGCAAGATATCGAATCGCTTCATTTGTTTGCTCGAGTTGTTACTGACATATGTCGTTCGTTTGATGAAGCCGATATATTCCGCAATGCCTTTGAATTACTGTGTGCCTTTGATGAAATCATATCTGTTGGATATAGAGAAAACGTAAACTTGTTCCAAGTGAAGAGTTCTATTGAAATGGAAAGCCATGAAGAAAGAATTCAAGAAATTATTGCCAAAGTAAGTCAACATATGACTGTAGGATCATTTTAACCATGTGTGTGTGTGTGCGTGTCTAGAATAAAGAAGCAGAAGCAAAGGAAGAACTCAAGAGGAGGGCTAAACAATTTGAATTGCAAAGAAAAGAAGCTCAAAAGAGAGGACAAGAGTTTATGCAGGGAAATTACAAGTCAGGCAACAGCGGTTTCGGCGGAGGCTTCAGTGGTCAGTTCTCTTCTTCTTCTTCATTTGAAACAACAACATCTGTTAGTGTCGTAAAAGAGAGCTACAGGTAATAATAATGATATAAATGACGTAGAGAAAATTAATGGTTATATAGTCCTGTGGAAACCAATGTGGATACACCTACTTCAAAACCAAAAGGTATGCAATTGGGTCGTAAGCCTAAGGCTGCCAATCTTTTTGAAGCTATAAATGAATAAAAAAAAAGGTTCTATTTTAAGTTTTAATGCATGCAAAGTATCATGATCTCTGCTTCAACATCGCTTCAGGAGACAATATCCTGAATCATTCGACCCAGCATTTTGCAAAGTTCTTTTCGAACTGAGACTCACAATTCATTCACCCATCAAATAGCTCTTAAGGTGTAAACTGGGGTCCAACTTGCTCAGCTATATTCTGATGTGGTCTAGACGAGCTGGAATACAGGCATCACGTGTGCTCTCTTTCTCTCTCGCGGCTAGATGACATTTTTCTTCTCTAAGAAAACCATTGATTGAATATGTGGCAAGCCTTTTGAAGTCAGTCACAACTCATCATATATTCCAAATGCACCCTTCTTCATTCTAGAATTTATTTCTTACTGCGAAAAGTAAAAATATGCCACATAACAATAACAACAGTAATCAAAATGAGGACTTCGAAGCATTTGAGAGTATGATCAATTCTATGATGCAAGGAGCATTTTCAACATTATTCAGAGATATGAGCCATCGTCTATTTGAACCAGTGACTACAATCATAGATGGAAACCATACTCAAATAAACAGTCAACCTATATTGGATGATTATGAAGGAAGTGACTTTAGAAGACTTGCTAGGAAATCAAAGCAGAATAGAAGAGCTGAAGAAATAGTAAGGGAAGAGCGAAAAGAGAATGAAGTACAGCCGACTGCCAATTATAATGCTATGCCACCAGCAGTGGGTGCTGTCACTTCCGCATTATCCAATACAATTGGAAGTATATTTAAGCATGTGTTCAGATATCCAGACAACAATAATAACAATGCTATTGTTCCAAGCAATAATAATAATGCAAATAACGAAGTAAATGTTAGTTTACATTAGTTTATCATCAACTCATCCCTTTTGATAGATTACTCGGCAACCTTCGGGCATTCAATGGTCTTACAGTTCTACTCGGACAACATCTCAGCCTGATGGCACACAAATAACAATAACAACACGAAAATCAAACGGAATAAGTGAAACAACAAAACGGGTTCAATTCCCGGATGGACGCGTAGAAGAAACGAAAGAAATAAACCATAGCTAATTTTAAGTTACCGCTATTAGCATTTGGTAAGCATAAAACCTACTAAGGAAAGAATTATTATTCCGCAGTTATGTTTTATATGAAGATAAATGCATTACGCCAGTCTTTTCTTTCTTTCTTTCCATTGATCAAAACATGTTTGACCATAACAATCCTGCTTCTTATAATCATCAATACTGTCAAGTCAACGGTATTCGTCTACATTACGTTGACCAAAACCCTACCTCAAATAAGGTTTTGTTATTAATTCATGGATGGCCAGACCTGTAAGTCATTAATTATGGAAAATTGCGTGTATAACGGTATCAATCATTACTTTCCAATTCAGCTGGATTGCCTGGAGAGAGCAAATCCCTTTCCTCGTCAATCTCGGTTATCGTGTCATTGTTCCTAGTCTTCGCGGTTTTGGTGAATCCGTAGGTTGGCATGCCAATTTTTCTTTTTATCTAATCTTCTCGTTAGGATGCTCCCGAGGATCCAGCAGAGTATGGCTTTGGCGTAGTTAGTAAGGATTTGGCTGGTCTTCTGGACCACCTTCAAATACCCACTGTTATTGTCATTGGCCATGATTGGGGAGGAGCTGTTACCTGGCGCTTCGGTCAGTTCTATCCCGAACGTGTCAAAGCACTAGCTAGTTTCTGCACACCCTACGTTCCTCCTGCACAGCATCCTACTACCTTGGAAGAGATCGTAAAGACTTTCCCAAACTTCAAATATCAACTCTATTTGGTCACGCCCGAGGCTGAGCAAGATATGAACAATAATACTGAAAAATTCTTTCGCCGTGTCTTCCGCCCCATTAGTGACATGAAAGAACCATTGATTGATCCCGTTAAAGGAACACTAGCCGAAGGACGCGAAGATAGACCTCGACATGAAAAGATTCCCGAAATTGTCATGAATTACTATGTTGAACAATACAAGAAGCGTGGTGCTCGTGGTGGATTGAACTGGTATAAGCAAACTCATAATAACTATGTACAATGCAAAGGGTTGGATCCTATTATCCGCAAACCTGCTATGATGGTTATGGCCGAAAAGGACGCTGCTTTGCCTCCCTCCATGGCCTCCAGAATGCCTGAATTCATTCCTGGTATTGAAATGCACCTTGTCAGTGACTCTGGTCACTGGATCCTTTGGGAAAAACCAGAAGAATGTAACCGACTCTTAAAGAGCTTCCTTAGCAGAGTAGATCCTGTCAACAAATTGTAATAAACTAAATTGTACAGTGCTAGTGATGCCAAATGGCGTTTTTACAAATCATATTGGACGTTTTATAGCTTGGATGAAGTTGAACGAAAATAGTGTACAATGTCCTTTTTTATTTGAAGTTTACGCTAAATTGTATTCTTTTATATTATAAATCAAATGCTGGCAAATTAGTTTTTGCGCCAGCAGCTAAGCATAGGTTTCGCTTGGTAAATTGTACAATGTAAATTGGCGTGTTTCTAGTGGAAAACATTGACAGATGATCATCGCTAGTATAGTAATAATAATACATTATTAAACCCTTAGTCATTCATTATTACAGACCTTACCTTTCCAACATATTCCTTTTACTCTTTTTTGCGTTCAAATCCATGAGCAATGGCTTCATCTTGTCTTTTTTATCCTTTGCTTTCCCATTCAGCTTTGTCCTTTTAAAATCTGATGATTGCTCTTCTCTAAATTCATTTGGTGTGTTTTTATTCACATCCCACACTCTCACAGTCCCATCTCCGCTTCCCGAAACAAGAATGGTACTATCTGCATTAAATGTAATCGAATAAATAAACCCTGTATGTCCTGTCATCGTTTTGAGCCGCCTGCCACTTCCCAAGTCCCATATTATAATATTAGTGTCTTCTCCTGCAGATGCCATCCAACGACCATTGGGTGATATGGCCACTGCATGAATTGAGCCAGTGTGTCCAGTAAATACTCGAACACATGTACCTCTTTGAACATCCCACAGTCGTACCGTTTTATCACACGATCCAGTGACAAGGTATTTAGAATTGGGATGGAACTTTACTGTCTATATAGAATAAAGTAAGAACCTGCATTATTATGTTGTATGCTCTAAGTACATTCACGTCCGATAAATGCCCTGCAAATATTCGCAAAGGATGCACATGATCACAACTCCATAATCTTGCTGTCCGATCATGTGAGGCAGTAGCAAAGTAAAATCCGTACGGTCCAAAATCTACATCCCAAACGGGATAGTTGTGACTTTTGTAGCATACCAGATTCTTGTATGTTTTAAGGCACCATAATCTTACTATCAAGATGTTTTATTATTGCTTTAATTATCTCCTTTTTGTTATTTACCTGTCTTGTCTTCTGAACATGATATAAGATATTGATTATCATGACTAAAGCTTAAGCCAAAAATAGGGCCAGAGTGACCTACTAGCTTCTTATATGGTGTCCCTGGGAGATCTTTTGATAGCAGTTAGTCTTGACTTACTGACGAAGAAATGTTTGCCTTACTTTTGTCCATCTCATTTCTATCTCTTAGTTTCTCTCCTTTTAGGTTCCAAACTTTGATAAATGATTCCGAAAAGCCTCCGGCTATAAGCGTTGCATCCTCGGATATAGCAATGCAATTGAGCCTATAAAATGATCAATTAGCACATACAATGGCGCCATAATAACTTATACTTACTGATCCTGTGTGTGATGAAACGTATAAAGGCAGATACTTGGCTGTGCGAGGCTCCCTAAAGATACAAGCTTTCTTATTTCATTCAATGACTCTATTTCTGCTTGTACATCTGTATTTTCACTATTGACATATGTATGAGCACCAGTAAAAGTGAATAGGGGATTTTTTCTTACTATGGCAAGATAAACGGTTCATCCAGCTCCATTGTTTCTTCTTCTGATTTGATTCTTGCTTCATCCATACTCTACAACATTCTTTTGTATTTATTTCCCATGTCTAATCAATGAATGCTTTTTTGATATATGGCTCAAACCTTTACCTTCCCCTGATCGGATACTTCGCCTGCAGATGCCGGTGGTAGCTTGTTTATATTCAAATGCTGGTTAACAATCCTCAAGAGTGTTTTATGCTGGCTTTCATGAAGGAATCGATAAAACAGTTCGAGTGGAATAGGCGATAGTTTCACAGTATATTTATGAGCTAATTGGTCCTGTATCGAGGTTGTATTGAAAACCGTATTCAATTCGTCCTCATGCATAACATGATCTTGTTTAAAAGCATGAAAAAAATCATTTGCTGTGAAATGTACAATAATTACGATTGGAATGTTTATGTAAAAGAGACAAAAAAAGCTTACCATAGTCAACAAGTCCCCTTGCTTTAAATTGTAGAAAAATGTAAATGAATATTGGATACAGTAGAGTTTGGAGTTCATTCTAAAACTATATAAGATTCTATTAAAATATAGATTCCATAAGCATTTACCTTGTATATATCAAGTGCATTCATTATCCATTCTCTCAAGTGTTCATAGCTTGAT
>JAMYHX010000704.1:0-16012 GCA_025529335.1 Rhizopus sp. PT2906 | reverse complement strand
GCTATTGGGATGATGTTAGCTACATGTAAACGCGTCATTATTATAAAAACAAGACAGTTACCTCTTCTTTGTTCAGATTCTTTAATTTTACAAATAAAAAAGTGTCAGCTTCTAAAAGGATGACTTAATGATGATCATACCTCTCTGAGCTTCTTCAAATTGACTCTTTTCAGCCAAAATGAAAGTAGCTGCTCTTCTCTAGTTAGTTCTCAGATCTTGTTAAGTAATTCTTTTGATACGTTTTTATTGCTTAAGCAAACGACACGCTCAAAGAGGGTAGCATTACGCGAATTGTAATATAACGATGCCCTTGTTTTAGTTGTATTAAAATTAATATAAGCTTTTATAGTCAATTCTATGCAAAAGAAAAGAGCACAAAATTCAATAGAGTATCATGACTTTTATAGGAATCAAAAGGATACTTCTTTGAATTTTTACAAAATAGCAGCAACAGAATTATTGCGCCCATTTCATCGAGGACAACAATGACTGCCTTCCAATCACGCCATTGCCAGAGTAAAAGGAGAAGGTGTGGTGGCCATTCGCCCTACTACGTTGAATTGGCTAAAAGCACTAGTTTTCTCATCCAAGAAGATAGCATAAAAAATAAAAGTTGCGCGTAAAAATATCTGAAGAAAGAATATTATAAATTATCTGAAAATAAAGCGTGGCATGAAAGAGCCTATTACCCCCTCATCTTCTTCTTCCACTCAGGCAACGGTGCGATTGGCGGTAGAAAAACTGTTTAAGAATCATAGAAGGTTTTTTGTGACCTATTGTGACACCAGATCCTACTATTAATTTGAAAATCACCTTTTGTCCTCTATATTTTAAAAAAGATTATTTCTCCTTTCAACACTTTAGAAACATATCTTATAGTCAAGGATATAATCGATCTGAGAGAAAACCCAAGTCATAAAGGTACAAAAATCTCATACAACATCACGAAGTATGCAAACTTTCCTCATACTTGGTCTACTTTTGCTTTGCCTGCGTCATCTCGTGAAAAGCGATACTACTACCCTGAAAGGCCGTATATACTCAAGTACATGCTCTTAGGAAACATTAGGGATGAAATGTAAAACGTTTCTTTCTATAGTGTGTGCATACTCAAATAATCAAATTTATTGCTATGGAGGAAATCTAGCACCAAATAATTTGCCACATATCGAAACAACGATTTATGGTCTTAATTTAAGCAGGACACAAAAGCTCGACCAACTGGATTGGGAACCCATCAAAACAAAAAATAGCTTTGATCCTGAAAAAAGATACCAAGCACAATTTGCAGTACTCTCTAATGGAAACCAACTTTTAATCGAAGGAGGCAAACAGGACGCTGATTATTTACAAAATATAGTCAATGATACAATTATATACAATGCACAAGAAAGCACTTGGCAATCTATTGAAAATAACTCACGGCTTATTTCCACAGACACTGGGTAAGACATTTTCTTAAAAGATAGTTAACATCTAAAAATGTTTAGGGACAATGGAGTTACAGTTAATCTACCGTTGCCCACTGGCGATATCGTTCTCTTCTTTAGAGGAATGATGGATAGTAACCCTGTTAACTGTATTGCAAATTCTTTTATAATAGCATACAATGTTACATCTAAGGTAACTAAAAGGTCTGTTCATCTTGCACCATTGTATTGACTTGCCACGTTTTAGTCGTATGGCAATTTTACTACTAAAATGAATGCGCCAACATGTGCCATTAAAGAGGGTGCTTCAGCTATTCTTGATTCAAAAACTAATATTATTTACTTCTTTGGAGGAAAGAATATTGGTAAACATTCTCAACCTGGTTACTCTAGCTTTACAGCAGGGTATGCATTTGATACTAAAAATGGAATATGGGCGCAGAACAACTATACATCAAATGATGGGCAATTTCCTTCACCAAGAATTCATTTCACCACTGTACTTGGTATGGGGTAATGATTTTTTAGTTAATTCAGCCTATAACCCTTTAATAGCGCCAAACTCACGACATGTTATTTTATATGGTGGACAGAATGACAATGGAGGTATGCTTAGTCTCTGAATACATACAATAGACGATGCTGACTCTCTTATAGTTGTCTCTGATTATCTTTATACACTCAATCTCGATAACAATACCTGGACACATGTCAATTTGAGTGCAACTGGTCAGATTCTCACAAGGGCATATCATTCAGGTGCGCTAACTTAATATTTTGTCATTCTTCTTGAGCTTATGGATATATAGCTGTTCTTGTAAATACAACACTTTTTATTCTTTTTGGATACCAGACTAATGGGATACTAGCCCCTGGTTCCATTGCGCTTAATGTATCCGATGTGACAAACATACAGTTGCTGAATCAATATTCGCCTAATATTGCAAATACTACTACAGAACAACAACCAGATGCCTCTGCAACCACCACGTCTGGGTCCATTCTGCCACCAAAAAGCTTAACTGTTGGAGCAAAAGCTGGTATAGCTATTGGTGTCATCATTGGAGTAAGTATAACTGAAGAAGCTAAAAGGTTGCCATTCACAGAGTTGGCACTTGTAGACAGCGGCAATTTTTGGTGTAGCTTTCTTATCATATCGTAAAAGAGCGAAAAGACTGGCTCAATCAGCATACCAAGCTCAAAAGAAAGAAGCTATAAAGCATCCTGATGCTTTAGATTGGGACAAGATTGAAAATGAACATCTTGAACTTAAAAGACCTCCGGCGTTAAACCAGCCTAGGCCAACATCTAGTCTGATACGATTAACACCAGACGTTGATCCTAATAGCACGTACACCGTTCATAAGGCAGAAGACATATCACAAACACCAGATGTACGTCTCTAATTTATAGACACGTATCACAAATGAATCCAGTGATAAGAAACATAGAATAGACTTTCTCAGCTAAATATTGTAGACACTATATATAGTGTCCCTAAACAAAAATAAAGTGTCAATTAACATCATTACTGGAAATAAATGACTTATCACCAACAATACAAATTGGTCTGATTTAAGGAAAAAAGCCCTCTGTTGACAATCACATGCACATAAACAAAGGCGCATGAGCCAAAGGAGAATTATTGATTAAATAATCAACTGTCAATGCTTTAAATAATTTCTGACTTATGTCTTTCTTTTTCTTTTTCTTTACAGACACTCCTCGCTTCTTTTTTTTTTTTTCCTCCTTGTGATGATGTTTTGTGTTTGGCTCTGTTCATCCTTTAGAGGACTGGGCACGCTCTTTATTCACACTGTAACCTAGTATGGCCATGTTGGTGATTCAAGTGACTGCAGATATTGGGCTGGGTACACTGAGTGTAAATAACAAGCTTTGCCCTTTTATCTGTGAATAGAGATATGCTTTCTAAGTGTGGCTACTGTTATGTAATGATTTAATAAGGCACAAGACAAATACAAAATAAGTACTCTTTGAGATAAAGACAGAAGGAACGTACAAATAAATTAATGATCTATTATTTATAGTTGCTATCAAATGGCTGGTAAGTCACTATTCTAAGCGTGGATTATAATTACTGAGGATATGATTGACTAACGGTTCCTGAATTCATAAAGAAAACTTTTAATTCATTCCTGACACTGATCTTATTGTTCATTTCATGATCTGGGTTCTGATACTGCTTTTACCATAAAAGGATTATCTCTCAAAGAAGTGTATCCTTTCATATAAAGAAGTAAGGGTCTATATTCAAAGGGAAGATTCTATTTAATTTGACTTATCACTAAAAGTGTGTACAATCTTATAATGTATGAATTTACTCTATTCATACTGATTATAGTCGTTTATCTCAATGTCAGTCATAAGCAGACATTGTTCTACGACAGTTGCTCGAATAAATGCTTATGCTGTTACTAGGCTGTATCGAACCAAAAGTTATTTTGGGTAGTTTGCTGAGTCAAGACCATCTTCTGAGCTTGTGAGACGACTGGTAGACGAGGTTGGGGCCTATCAATAACTACCTGTTGGCAGTCTGTCAATCCAGACTTGTCTGGGGCTGTTCAGCTTGTACTTTCTAGGTTTTTCAGATGTATAAGTTCAGTCTTGATACATCATCACTTTTTACAAGGTATATACATCATTGACATTCAGTGTATACCTTCTTTTTTTTTGGGATCATATGTACTCTTACCTTCCCGTGGTTGATCCTGTCAATCAAGGCTATTATCGTCTTATTATAAAAAAGTTGCTTAATAAATGACGCGCTTTATTTTATTTAATACCACGTAAAATGTTCTATTATTACTTTTATTGTTACAAGTACGCCTTCATCAATACACATCTATTATCACTGGTGAACGTGAAAGAAGAAAGTATTTTTTGATCATTGATACAATAGAATAAGCTGTGTGTGATAGTTAAAGTTTCAAGTGTTTGTGTGTAATACATTAACCTTGTTCTAAGAATCAAGTTCTGTTCAATGTTACACTTGGAGGGCAAACAGATATAAAATGGCTGCAAACCATCTTCTTTCAGTTAAACAGAATGAATATACACAATAGATTTGTGTTATTTATAAGTTGGTGCTATGTATTTGTAGCTACTGTTACTGCTACTTCAATGCCCGGCCGTTCGTTCCCAGGTACGTTTCTATAAGCTAAAAATTACTGCAAACTCAGGATTATCTTGGACGCAGCGTGTGCGTATCTAAATAGAAAAATTTATTGTTATGGGGGAGATCAAGGAGGCACATTTGTGGGTTCGGATGTTTACGCTCTTAGCCTAGATAGCAGCAATCCTGTATCAATCAAAGATATGAACACAAACTGGACGCAGATCTCTATTAAAAACAGCTTTGACCCTGAGGCAAGACTAAATCCTCAGTTTGTGGCATTGTCTGACAACAGAAGGCTTGTCATTAATGGTGGGCACCAGTTTGGTTCTGCCCCGATAAGAAACCATAGCATCGTATTTGATGTTCAAAACAACACTTGGCAGAAACTCCCCGACTTTCTTGGAGAAAACAATACAAGGTATCTGTTTGATAATAGGTTGTGTTTTTTAATATTAAATGACTTTCTAGATCCGAGGGAACTGCGGTAACTATACCCTCAGCTATAGATGACACTATTGTTTTGTTTGGTGGCAAGGTGTTCATACGAAGGTAAGTGAAAGCAAACATTTCAGCATATCATAATACGTTATGAATAATTGTGAGTCGATTTTTCCAGCAACGCAGGGGAAACGACTATACCTTATGTGAACAGTACAATATATAACACTTCATCGAGAGTAAGTATTCTTTAGGAATAGTAGATGTTCTTGCTTATTTGTGATAGACTTGGGCTTACCTTAAACCGCAACTCAATATACCAATTTACAGTATCCCTGTTGGTCAATCAACAACGTTCAATCCAAAATCAGGAATCATATATTATTTTGGAGGGCAAACATGTAATGTCTTTAGTGCTATCGCCTCCCTTGGGCCCCCTTTCGGCGATAACTATGCAAATTGCACCCTTTCCAGCCTTAAACGGGGGTATATATTCGATACAAAAAAGGCGATATGGGATCGAAACAACTACACTGCGTCCACTGGCAGCAAGATTCCTTCAAAGAGACAGTACTTGACAACCGTGCTTGGTATGTGTACAGCTCTAATGTCTATTACACAATACCAACATAATTGTAGCTTCTGATTTTCAGCATATCATTATGTATGGTGGCGAAAATGATAAACAAGGTATAAAGCGTAAAGTAAAAAAAAGAGCTTCATTTTGACTCTTTAATAGCTGTGTCTGATTTCATGTATACTCTGGATCTCAACAATAATACATGGACACAGGTCAATGTTAAGGCAAACGGCAGTGGCTTTACAAGAACTGCTCATTCAGGTATTGCTATACTTGAGCTACCCTATGCAGTAAGAGCCCATACTGACAATCTATATATTTACAGCTGTTTTAGTGAATACGACGCTTTTTATTCTTTTTGGAAAGGATAATAGCAATACTTATGCCCAAATTATGCTGGCTTATAATGTAACTGATCTCTCGAATATACATCCAATTGATTACTACTATTCTGACACAATCAGCACAAATATTACTTTGGACCAGCCTAGTCCCTTAACACCTTCCACACCACTTCCTGACATTAAGCCTTTATCAACAGGAGCAAAGGCTGGTATAGCTGTTGGATCAATTGTGGGTGTAAGTCTGTTATTTTTAAAAAATAGCACCCTTTTGCTCATTCTTCTCTCTTCAGGCAGTAGCAATCTTTAGTGCACTCTTTCTTCTCTATCATAAAAAGCCAATGAGATATATGCAGCCATCGGTTCAGGATCCTGACGAGCACATAATGGATGAAATGAATGACTTGGATTGGAACAATATTGAACGTCAGTACTTTGAGCTCGACACGTCTTCTACAACAGCAGTAGCAGAATCTCTTTATAGGAATTCTACAGATCAGCAAGTATTGTCCCTAAATGCTAATATAAATAGCACATACACTGTTTTCAAGACGACAGAAGTCTCACAAACACCTAATGTAGAAATAACTCATACAATGGAAAGTCCAGCACAGACCCCGGATGTTTCAACCTTTCATATAGCAGGTTTATCGCAAACAACGGATGCTGTAACAAAGTAAAATTTAGAATCAAGCAGTTGTCAAAGTGAAAGAAGAAGGTGAGGTGGTAATAGGCTTTTTTACGCCACGCTTTATTTTCAGATAATATATAATAAAATTTTTTTTCTTGTCTATTTCTTCAGATCTTTTAGCGCTGCTAACGCATTTTTTCTATTTTTCTTGGGATGGGAACAACAGCGAAGTAAACCAATTGAAAGTTGAAGGGCGGATGACCACCTCATCTTCTCCTTCCACTTCGACAACTGTTTGATTAGAAGTCATACTTATCCCAATCATTATTGCCTCCGTTCCAGGTTCCGATGAGGTGGTAGCGTTTTCCGTAGTAGAAAAAATAGTAGTACTGATATCTTGACTCTCTTGAAATTTATCAAACGGTTTATAATAGAACCTCTCAAATGTATCCGATTTTCTTGACCAATTTGCATGTTCCTTGATCCTGTCAATTGAGTGTCCATTTTGTACTGCCCATGTACTTGCAGCTGATCTTAAGGAATGGGCCTTGTGAACACTTGTGTCTATTCCTGCCTCATGCATTATTTGTTGTATCCAGAAAGCTGTTGTAGCTGGTCTGATTGATCGGCATGGATTGTTATTATCTATTTCCGCCAAAAACAAAGTATGATCGTTTGGTAATCCCTCCCGAAGTTTTGTCGTACGAGCTATGAAGGTAGCAAGTGTTCTAAATGGACAATCGTCTTCTTTAACATTGTCAATTGTACCAAGCTTGGTTGTCTTCCATTGACTTTCTTTGGGCTCTCTTGACGTTAAAGTGACCCCGAGCAGTTGCCTTTCGCTTGACCAAGAGAAAACGACATCTCGAAATTGCAAACGGTCAAGGCCAGATCGAGGTCACATCATAGAAGCAATGCCAATCCACAGTAGTGTTTTCTTTTGTAGCTGTTCCAAGGATAAATCTTCGTTTGGTCCTCAGCTACGAATATAAGTGATGACTTGCTGAACATCCCAAACTTGTTGCTTGTCTTGATCTGGGATCAACATTTCGGATTTCCGTTTTGCTTGAAAAAACGATACTATTAGTGAATCTTCGGTGATTGGTATCTTGCCTTGATGGATAATGTTAAAAACCGATGCAATGGATGATCGATAGACATTTAGCGTGGGAGCAGACAGATGCGCGCGTACATTTAGAAACCGAAACACCATTTGAGGATCATAAGCTTGAGGGTCCAAGTCATACTTTTCACACCAGTTTGACCATACTCGCCAACCATGATCATAAGCTTTTTGTGTCTTTGAACGAGTCGCCTGGGATAGGCACTCAACCTCTTGGATGGTTAGACCTTCGGTAATCCTCTTCCTGAAGATAATATCCATGCGACTAGTGACCATTGACGGTTGAGCTTTATCGATATCGGTGCCTTCAAGTGCTTCATTCGTTGTATCAGGCTCCACCAGTATTGAGTTGGCCACAATGCGGCTATTAAAATAGCCTGCCTGACTTTGTCCTCTTGAATCTTCCTTAGTACTTTGGAAATCAGTTTCCAGGATGGATTCAAATACAAACCCCTCTTTGGCCATATCTGGTTGAATGCATCCACCGCTTGAGCTTCGTTTGCTCTTAACAATGGGTCAAAATAACAATGTTGCCGAAAAGACGGCAGAGACAGAATATGTGGCTATAGGCTTTCTAGCCGCGCTTTATTCTCAGAAAAACGATAAAAAACTTCTTATAATCTACATTCTTTACATCTTTCTATACGTGCGTCTTGGATGAGGAAACCATGGTAGCTTGGGCGGGAGCTAGAAAAACTTTCGATACCAGGGCTGGGTAGCTACCACATCTTCTGCCTTCTTTTCGGTAACGTTGCTATTGTGGGTCGTGCCTACCACAATTGCTGTTGCCTCCAATCCGACTTCTGATGTGGTTATCTTCTTGGTAACGTTTCCGAATACCGTGTCCACAATCGTAGCGCCCCTGATGTGTTGATCTCCTGGTCTATAATAGTAGTCTTCGAAGGCTGAGTTGTATAAACTCCAGTTAGCATGCAATTTGATATTTTTAATAGGAACACCAACCATAGTCGCTTTGGTGCTGAACGCGGAACGGAGAGAATGTGCCTTGAATCGTGTTGTGTCGATTCCTGACGTCTTCATAATTTCTTCCAGCCATACGCTAACAACCTTGGATCTAATTGATCGTGTTCCGTACTTGTTGTATGCGATGTGAGCCAAAAAGAGAGTGTGATCGTCTTCTAAATCATGTCGTATGTGGGACGCCCGTTGGATTAACGCATGCAAAATTCGTGCAGGGCAGAGATTCTCGTCCATCGTTATTCCAGTCTTACTTGCTTTTGGTTGGTGTGCACCCAATGTGGTACCGATTATATCGCCCTCGAATTCTACGAAGGTGGCATCTCGATGTTGAAGATTCCCCAAATCAGACCTCGGCCGTCACATGGTTGCCATTGTTAAAAGCACTAGCGTCTTCTTCTGTAGTTTGTCTAAGGGCATGTCCTTGGTAGCACCCCAGTTTTCCACTAGAACCAATATGGGATCGATATCAAAGATCTCCTGATTTCTGTTTAGTAACTCGCTTCTTGTTCTCTTTCTAGCCTTGAAAAATTGCTGAATTAAGGCGTAGTTGCCCAAGTTCGGCTCTTGAGCATGTACGACTCGATACACTGAGGCGATCACTGAGCGGACTACATTCAAGTGTTGTAATGAAAGAGAGCTTAGCGACACCAGATATTCTACCACTAGGGGTGGGCCGTAGTGGAGGAAGTCCTTCTTTGGGGTTCGGGATAAACATCACGTCACTCAGTTCTTCCAATGTTTGTTGTAATTGTCCGATGTTGACTTTCTAGTAGATCGGGTCAAGTATTGAACCGTAGACTGACTCAGTTCTACCTTTTCTTGCCAGTGCTTGACAATCTCCAGGCGATTACTGAGAAATTCTTCTTCAAGTTGAAGACTAGGAGTTCTGTCTTGTTGCGCTTCAACACTTGCGGTATCAGCTTCCAAGTTGGGTGTAGGAAGCGATCCTTCCTGGGCTATGTTTGCTGGAAAGCACCTGTTCTTTCTGCTCTAGGATCGATCTTCCATGACCAGTACCTTTTCAACTTCTTGTTGGCATCGTCAGCAAACGTACCTATCTTGAGACTGACATTTCATTCCTGTGCAATTCGTTTGACAACCCAATGTGGTAAGCTGTAATTGTGGAATATTTGAGACATTCGGCTCAGGGCGTCGGCCACTGTATTCATCACTCCTGGGATGTGCTGGTAAATGACTGTCAGGTTGTGCTGATTGCATACGTCTTGTATCACTAGAGCAATCAGCTGCAGTGTGAGGGAAGCGGTTTCATCCGCCTTCGCGGCATACTTGAGAGCTGTACGGTTGTTGAAATATATGTGAATCGTTTGATCTCGGAATATTTGTGCATGAGCTTAACGCAAACTGAATCGCCATAAGTTCTCTCACGTTTATTGACAGTTGTTTCTCGATATTATCCCAAAACCCTGTCTTTTGACTATGTCGCTGACATCCACATGGATCGTCACCGCAGGCGAAGCAGGAAGCCGTGTCGTAATCGGAAATCCATTCTTGAATGAACTCTGTGTTAGTCACCAACGAAACTCTTCTTGAGCATGATTGGATAGAGGGCATAATTGTTCCCATCGAGCTTGTTTTCTCGTCAAGTTCCTTGCCAAATCTCGCTGGATAAATCGCATGTGAATCAACGCTTCGCCTACTGCTGGCAGCAGTGCTGTAATCTGGCCCAGAAAAATATACTAATTTCAAGTTTAACTTAACCACAGATTCTGAAAGCTCTCTTAATTATTTTGAAGTAAATAAAGCTAAAGATTGGAGCTTTACAAGTTATCTTGAAGAAACTCATTTAAAATTTGACAAATCCAAATTGACAAGAAACAAATTTATTTTATCTAAGTACAAAGAAGATTTACAATATTTAAAGCAACTACATGAAACTCCAGATGAGTTGAAAGATTATTTGAGGCTTTTGAAGAAAGAAGCAAAACTCACTGATCTTGACCTCAAACAATTATATCTCAATGATACAAAAAAAGTTATCCAACATCAACCAATCATTGTTTCAGGAGATAAGAACACAGTAAATCAATATAACTATGGAAATAAAAAAAAAATAAAAATAAAAAAAAAAAAAAAAGGAAACCTGTAGAATCAAGTGGTTCTGAAAAATATGAATACCAAGGGAATCATCAAGCAAAAAATGGTGACTTTGGGGATAAATTCATCGAGTTCATGAATCAAGAAGAAAAAAAAAAAAGATTTCCGCCCTTTCAGTCCACTTGTACATAACATTTTTCGCTGTGGAAACGGAGTTTCTGATCGCCCAGATATACCAAAGAACATATATGCCCAGCATTTGGAGTGGCATAATCAAGAGCTATCGAAGGGATACCCCTTTTCTGGTAATTACAATGCCTATATAAACAGCGTAATTGATACTGTTTCCATTCAAGAATTCACAAGCAGCATGAACAATAGAAATGACAGCTCTGGCGAGTTTATTTTTATTCGGACAATTTTTGAAACTATGAAAAAAGTATATACAACAAGGGTTACCATGAAAATGTCAGAAGCAATATATGACTATTATATGGTACACCCTTTATTGGAGTTTGTTACTGAATCCATCTGCGGAAAAACGCCATGTGGATTCTTTCCTGGGGAAACTGTATTATGCGCAATGAAGAAGGTGAAAAAGATTACCTCGTAGATGCACTCTTTAAGTTATTTGAATATAATCAACTTGAAATCTTGCTATTAGAAACATCAGGTGCGTACGGAAACAACAATGCAACAAAAATTGACTTCGACAACCACAAAGGAATGTACGGCTTGTTAGCCATGTTGAAAGAAATTGCCAGCACATACAACTTCGCAAGAATTGAATGCTTTTACAAGTTGAGGGTGTATTTTGTACAGGCTGCGAACAAATCGCTATACTTATGGTCTTTACGGTACTTGGAAGGGGACGTATACGAGATGTGGAGGGAAGAAAAGATCGAAGTTGATGACAACTTTAACAACAAAGATTCTATTGTTCCAATGATACAGTTTCTCTGGAATTTGAAAGGAAGATTGGAAGACATGGTAGAACATCTGAATATAGTACAAAAAAAGACCATGAGGAAAACAAGAAAAGATACCGCTTCACTAGAGAAACGCCTGTCTTCTTGACAGATTTTGTCAATCCGGCACCAGTGAAGCTTACACAAAGTAAACATTCGACAGGAATGTCAAAATACGGCCCCTTCAGCTCGCCTGAACACTATTAGCTATGGCCATTGTTAAATGGATTAAATGATAAATAAAAGCAAGAATTATAAATAATTGAATTCTGAAAATAGTCTAATTTTTAACATGTAAACAGCTTATTTTATAAGAATTTGACACAAAGAGTTTAAGGATAAGAACTACATTAAGTTGCTATTTTCCTTAAACTATCAATCGAGAAAACTCTGGCAAAAGAGTCAGACCAAAAGATTCTGTAGCAACAGGTAAATCAATTAATACAGTATCATGGAATATATAATAATACTTATTTTTTAAAAGAAAAGGGAAAGAAAGGATTTAGCGGAAAGAGAAAGGATATCTTTTGCAGGCCATCCCTCTGGTTGTAAAATTAAACAATCTTGCTTCAGGCCAGTGGTGTCACGACAGTTGGATTGTCGCCAAGCTCCAAAAAAGATATCATGACTAACGCCCTCTATTCTTCCAAAGTCCAGCGAATAGAAGCCATAATTTGTCACCCCACGGCCAAGTCATAACTTTCCTACCCTTCTTTCCCTTTTACTTCTTCACTATATCTTTTTCTTTCGCAGGCCATCCCCCTGGTTGTTAAATTAAACAGTCTAGCTTCAGGCCAGTGGTGTCACGACAGTTGGATTGTCGCCAAGCTCCAAAAAAGATATCATGACTAACGCCCTCTATTCTTCCAAAGTCCAGCGAATAGAAGCCATATTTGTCGCCTCACGGCCAAGTCATCGTCTTGTGAAGAAGATTATAAAAGTAATAAGAAAAGAATTTTTTTGCAAAATTTTGAAAACTTTTTATTTTATCAATAAAATCGGTGACTACGCAAGCAATTAAAATTAGGGTAATTATACGCGCACCAGATTCTATACTGCCCGGACACGTGCACCAGACTTTATTCTGTCCGGACTCGCGTACTAGATTTTGCTGGTTGTAGTGATTAAAGCACACCAGATTTTTTAGGCTAATGCTACGGGCGCTTCCTTGGGGGGATTTTGCTATTTGCACTACAGATTTGCACTACAAACTCCCAATTAGTGACGTAAGCAATTCCATTTGCACAGCAAGTAGCATATATATCGCGTTTACCTTATAAACAGTCTAACTTGTAAAGTATTATTTGAAGAAAAGAAAGGATAGATCACAAAATATGTTATTCTTATAGACGCGACATACCCAATTCTCATTGGCCGTGGTAAGTTCATGCAATAATCCTTTTTTCTTATAAAATGATGTTATTTGTAATAGCAAACTCTCTCTAGTCTCAACATAATAAAGAGGTTATTATTGACTCGTCGGCACATGCTTCTCTTGTACTTCAGTATTGTACGTAGCGTCGTGTGGGTGTGGTTTGTCTAGTGCAAATGAAGTTGCTTACGTCACTAATTGAGAAGCTGTAGTGCAAATAGCAAAACCCAATCTTTTTGCTTTCTTCTTTTTTTCTAATTCCTTCACCACCATGTAGTACTTCTTTAGGATCAGAGAAAAGCATTTTTTTCAACATCACATACACATTACTTGCTTCGAATTCGAAAAGAGTTTACCATTAACCACTGTTAGTACCATGTCAAAGCACAACAATAAAAGTTGCAAATCAAGATAACAAAAAGCGACATATTGTCAAGCTTAAAGGTCTACATTGTGGTGCCACTGAGAGTTTTGCTAAAACATTGCCAAACAGCAAAGCTACAGTTAGGACAATAACACCCTGATTACTGTTGAAATAGTGGTTGGGACTCACAATGAAAATGTAAAGCTGTTTTGTGCAAAGGGGCTTTTTGTCTTTTGATTCTTAAAAATGACACATCAGTGCACGCAGTTATTGCTGCCTTTACAACTCAAACAGCAACAAAAGGTCCAAAACTAGCCATTGGAACCGAGAGATGTGTAATATTCTTATAAACATCTTTCAGACAGGAAATCGGACAGGATCTGTTGCTTTCAGCATTGTATGGCCGTAGCTTATTCAACCGGGGAAATCTCATTTATCAACTTGGACAAGTGAGATCTAAATTTCACTTCATCCTTATGGATAAGCTCTATCACCAACAATCATGCGCTACAACCATACATCATTTGGATCATTTGCGACAATGATGATAAGGTCAAACTCCAAAGTATTTTGAACTATAGCCATTGAAATTGTCGAAACAGAATAATCCATCAATTGAAAGGAGTATGATCCAGTCATACAAAGGACGACTACACAATGGATGAAAAGGTTTGTAATTATACCCGAAAACAAGCATAAAAGATAAAGTATAAATGTTTATCCAAACATAATAAAGCCTTGAAGAAAAGAAAAAAAAGACTCTTGACTCTAATGAGTTTATCTGCTTTTCTCCTTAATTTATGATCTTTGAGACAAGTGATGATAAAAGAAAAAACATTATATATTTTGTAATAATTATATAAGGTGCTTATATCAGCAATACGATTATGTTCAAGTAATAGATTATATTGTTTATAGTTGATCATGGAGAGCTTATTTAGTGACAAAATGTATTAATAATGAAAACGAAAAAGGTTTAATATGTATAAAACAATGCTTTGGTGTACAGTAGCAAGGTGCATAAAATTAGCATCATGATGGCCAAGGTGGTTTTAAATAAAACATTATGTTACTTCGAGAATCGACCGTACTAAAAAAAAAGGGGGGGGATCATAAAGTGACACATAATCCATAGATTCGTTAGATTATCATTGATGTATATAAAGGAGTTGCATAACCCACAGTTAATGCATGAATCGTACAGGGTTTTAAATATTCTGAATTGCTTCAATTTAAAAGAACCCAATTATATCAAAATATCTGCCAACATGCTACACACATTAAATAATGAACATGTAGTATTATTATTTACTATTTTATTTGTTTAAATGTGTGAGCTTTGGTTGTTTTATACTATTTATTTCTTTATCTTCTTCTTTTTTTATCAAAGAAGGGGACGCAACTTTTGTTGTACAACAGCTGAGAACAGACAATTGTCAAAAAGGATACACTAATCTCCTTATTTGGAAAGTAATCCTTCTTTGAAAGAAAAAAGAGCGTTTAGAATAAAGAATGTGTCTTTTTGTCAAACAAAACAAATCAGACACATGACATTATTATTTTTTTAAAGCAGTTACATGTACATTTAATGTTGATAAAAGAAGCCAATATAAAATAAAGAAAGAAAAAACATAACGCATAAATAATAGCGTAAATAAATGTTATTGTATTATTATTAATGATGAAATAAAAGAGAAAGAGGGAGGAAAGAGGTAAAGATTAGCAATAGCATACACACATATATTTACTGGGCGAGTGATCAAGATGAATATGTAAATGGGATAGATGTGTTTTCAGTCTGCTGATGGCTGCTAGATGTTGAAAGATCAGAATAATACTCATGACGACAATATGAGGTATATGAAGGAGCCCTTCTTTTTGTTGTATCTGTTACTAACCATAAAGGATTCAATTGATTTTCGGTATACATAAAATAACTGTCTGGTTGCAAATAATGATTATGTTCATGTAGTCCCAGAGAAGGTAGAGCCATACAATGGTGGTATCCGAATGCAGGAGTATGAAGATTATGCCATGATGTAGGTGTGGAAGGAGACCGAGGCTGTGGAAGTTGTAATTGAGAAAGAAGGGGGTACTTTGGTTCAACTTTGTCTTGTTTTGGTGCCAACATTGTTTCACTTCGTTCAATCAATTGCCTTACAAAACGTAGTCTGGCTACCGAAGACAGTTGGTATGAATCCGTCAACTTTCGATGAACCTTCAAATGTCGTCGAAGATTAGATAGCACCGAGAATCGACGACCACATCCTTTGCTAAATTGAAACATGTCAATTATTATATCATACTACACGCTTTTTTTTTTTTACCTTTGACACTGGAAAGGTTTCTCGCCAGTATGTGTGTAAGAATGGGTGGTTAATGCACTTGGACGGTTAAATATTTTAGAACACTTGTCACACGGGTATTGCTTCTTGTTGTTTCGCTTTGAATTTTTTCTATTAAGATTAGAATTCACCGAGGCAGACGTGGATAAGGAAGTTGAACTGGCAACTGAGAAGTGTAGGCTGGAGTTATAGTTATCTGAGCGAGATAGTTGAGTAATTGCTTGCCTTGACATTTTATTCTATCAAAA
>JAMYHX010000703.1:0-22612 GCA_025529335.1 Rhizopus sp. PT2906 | reverse complement strand
ATGAATTTTGTTCTCACCATGGGTGTATTTATTTTCGATCACAGGCGAATTTACTTTCCGGAAAGAGTGTATAACCCCCAAGCTTTATTTCTCTTGATTAGACCGAACAACAAACTTTCCTCTTTCTCCAGTAAACATAAACACATAGGGGGTAAATATCAAAAAGATGGCACCTAGAAGAATGTGCAACCACATGACTCCAATGGTTGTATACAAATACCCGCCGAGTAGCGACCCTATGATGAATCCAGAAGCAAACGCGATATTTATCAACGCGTAACTTCTACTCGTACCGTCGTTCTCATCTTCAGCATTCTGAGACTGCACAACGTAGGCAATCTCTGAGAAGGTAGGCGCGACAAATGCAGACGCGCAGAAAGTAGAAAACCCTGCCAGAGCCACATAGAGCATGGCGCCGCTGTTCATATCTTTGTTTGGCACTCCTGTCAGCGCAACTGTAACTATGCACAAAAGCCAAAACGGATAAATAATCACCCTGGGACCATATCTATCTGCAAGAATGCCAGCCACAGTGGTTGATATAAAGTTTGGTATTACTGTGGCACTATAAAGAAGACCAATTTGACGAGAGTCGTAGTTCCATTCAGACGCTAATCTAGTGCTAAATATGGACTAGATATAAAACCATTAATAAATTAATGGAAAAGATGGATAGACTAATGACCTCAAGAACTCCAGTAAGAAGAGCATAGGAGACGTTTAGTAGTAGTCCGTTTATCAGTCGAGGCTGCTTTAGCAAAACAAAATATGTTACTTGCAGTTTGTGATCTTTCTTTGGAGTTGAGCGAGCAATTGATAAAATTGAGCCTTCCTGGGCATTTGAGTCCCTTTTTATCTCTTGTTGACCCTCTGGTTCAAACCATGCTGACGGGCTGTGCTTACGTTCGATCAAGAACAGTCGCATTACAAAATCTACAACCGCAAGTGAGATACAAAAAATAAACGGAGCTTTATATCCTCTGGTATAATAGAGCGCTATGTATTTTTCGGCAATAACATAAGAGTTTAGTAAATTCATATATATTTAATAATAAACGCACCTCCTATTACAAAAAGTTGAGTACAATGAGTTTGTGTAAAGGTTCATTAGAAGCTTACCGCCTATAGCTGGCCCAGACAGCATTCCTATAAAATGAAACACGGAGACAATTCCCATCTGTGTAATTGATTGTAAGTAGGATGGTAGAGTGGTTTAGAGGTGTACCTGTTTTCCTAATTCCTCTATAGGGAATCGATCTACTACAAGCGAACCTCCCAACGTCCACACACACGCATTGCTGACTCCTTGCATTAAACGAGAAAATAAAAGCAGCCAGAAATCTCTGCTTTGCATAAATAACAATGTAGACAACAACAGACACACAAAGCCACCCAGCATCAAGATTCGCTTCTGTTTTAGGACATCAGCTATTATTTACATTAATGGACAGCTAAAATACATTTCAATTGTCTACTTGCCCAGGTATCCAATAATAAGTGATCCAAATATCATTCCAACAGCATATACAGCGAGAAGAAATCCTGTTTTCTTTGCAGCACTACTAAAATAACTGTAGCTTGAGTCATAGTATGAATCAGTTATAGTTTCCTCAGGCGATACTCCACGGTCAATAGCATCGATTACAAATGGCACTATAAGAGATAAAGTCATTAGTAATTTATTACAACTTGCATGAGTCAGCATATAGTTATACCAATAGGAATGATGATACTATATGTTACCATCTACATTCATATTAGGCTGTGTACTTTTATAGAGCTCTATACCATACCCATGTCACTTACATCTGTAAAAACCGATATGCACGCTGTTGCTAGTACATATAATCTTGATGACCTAAATTTGACAAATATAGGCCGTTTTTTCATCACGTTAACCTTTTATAAAGGTATAATTTCTCTAATTGAAGAAAAGAAGAAATATATTTAGGTCAATCTTTATATACACCATTTGCCGATTAATAACCATTCGAATGCATAATTGCTATTTTTACTGCGTCATTTATAAATACAGCTCATAAAGCGATTAAACAAGATACAAGGCAAACAGCAAAGAGTCATAAATTTGTATGCTGTTCTATGAGCTAAACGTATAGCAGACTATTGAATTACAATGTATGTTTTATTAAATATTACAATAAACTTTACATAAACTAACAATTCACTCTATCATTTTCATTTCCTTCAGGCAATGCCTCTTTTTTTTTATCAGATCGTTTAATGAATTCTCCAGGCTCTCCAATAAAGTAAAATACGAAAGGGGCAGATATCAAATATATGCAGCCCATAATAATAAACAGCCAAAAGAAGCCGATAACGCTGTAAATATAGCCACCAAGAAGAGGACCAACCACACCACCTAGTGCAAATGCAATATTGAACATACCATAACTTCTACCCATACCGTCATCACCGTCGTCTTCATTTTGTGATCGAACAACATGGGCAATTTCAGGCACAACAGGGGTTAAACATGCAGAGCTGGAAAATGCAGAAACAGCAAGTAACACTATCAGAGGAGCAATGCCTCCTCTAGTATTTTTGTTCGGTATACCCAGTAGCATAGTAGAAGCCGTACATAGTAGCCAGAAAGGATATACAATCACCTTAGGACCATATTTATCAGTTATGATACCTGAAAGAGGCTCTGAAATGAATGTAGGAAATATCTCTGCCAAAAACAGTAACCCAATCTCTTTGGAGCTCATCCCCCATTCAGTTACCATTCTTACACTGATTGTAGCCTACAAAAAAAAAAAAAAAATGAGTTTACAAGACGCCTTGACAGCAAATTTCTCAAACCTCTAAAGCACCAAGAACGAAGCTATAAGTAAATATCATAAGTAGACCATTCAGTAATCGGGGCTGCTTCAAAAGTTTCCAGTACGTAACCGAGTTTTTACTTGGTGCTTTACATTGGTCGTCACTAACATCTGATACTATCGTATCATTGGCTGAAGTATCATGATCATCAGCTTGCTTCTCCTCTGTTTTAAACGATCCAGGAGGACATCTCTTGGGCTCAATCAAAAATAGCCGCATCACAAGATCTGCAGCTGCAATTCCAATACAAAAGATGAAGGGTGCTCTGTAGCCTTTAGCTTCAAAAAGGGCTATAATTCCACAAGGTGAGTTCTAATGATCAGTGTACTGAATGACATTATATAGGTACCTCCTATGAAAATACTTAGTATTATAAACCTCAAAGGATTTTTCAAAACCTACCACCAATAGGCGGTCCAGCTAATAGCCCTGTTGAATGAAACACCATTACTCTGCCCATCTATCAGATTGAACCTTTAGTAAAAGAACTGGAAATACAATAATCCACAGTTACCTGAGTCCCTAACTCTTCTATAGGAAATCGATCTGCCATTAGACACATACCTAATGTCCATACACATGCACTTGATATCCCCTGTAGTAATCTCGCTAATAATAGCTCCCAGAATTTTTGAGCAAACATAAAGAGTAATGTAGACCCCAAAAGTCCAAATAAACCCGCCACCATCAAAATCTGACGATGCTTTATACGATCGCCTGGTATATTATATCAGAACTGTGTTGTTGCATTCGATAAATAATTTTTACCCAGGTATCCAAACGCGAGCGATCCAACAATAATGCCAACAGAAAACAAAGCAAGGAGAGTGCCCGAATCTTTTGAAACGCTCTCAGGATTTGACAGCTGAGAATTATAGATGTCAAAATGACTTGAATTCATATCTACGCCACGTTCTATTGCATCGGTTATGAAAGGCACTATGAAGCAAACGTTAGCTACATAATAATTGCTTACATGTTATTGTACCTATAGGAATAATAATACTTTCTGTCACCATCTATAGGGAATAATTAGAATAATACATACAGTAGTAATAATATATTGTACATCTGTGAAAAGGGATAGTGCGACTGTAGCTAATACATATAGCTTTGAGGATCGAATACTTAATAGAAACGGTTTTCTTTTTGAAAAGCTCTTGATTGCATCCATGGTTTAAATGACTGGAAATCTAGGCATTAAAAGCACAAAAGAAAGTAATTTCGAATATATACTCTATCCGATCTGCGCGAACGGCGCAAAGCTCCGGCTGTTTTAACAAATACCATAAATGACTATTTTCAGGGAACAAGCAAAAAAAAGTAGGAACCATCGGCTTTCTAAAGCTTAGCATGTATGCTTTCTATGCTCATATATCAATTACTAAAGTACTTGTTGCCAAAGCTCATTTTAACAGTGTTTCGGATATGATCGCCGAATAAAGAGCAGTAAAGCATTTGTCTATTTGGTGACCAGAAGAAAAATTGGATTAGTTTGACTCACTTAAACTCTCGGAAACTTGGATTACAAGCCGATACTTTCTCATATTGAAACAACATACTATGGGTGTATTGCTCTTATTATTTTACATACACTGAGAAACACCAGATATAGTAATGTGAATATAAACCTAATGAGATGATAGAGCTTTGTGCTTAAAGAGCATATTTAAAAAGCGACTTTACTCTTGTTAAAAGCCAAAGCTTCGGATCCAAATGCTTTTGATACACCCCCTTTGTGTTAGTCTAGCCACTGCTTCTGTGCATAAACCAGCCTTTAGATTTTTATGGTAGTTATTTCCTAAAATGGAAATGTTAATTTGAGGCGAAGTACAGCATGTGAATCCAAATCACAACATTACTACAGCGTATTCTGAGAGAGACAATGCTTGACCTTATTAGACACATATAGAGCGCTAATTCTCAACTTGTAATGGCAGTAAGGTATATCAATAGAATAAGTATGTTGTATAGGAAACAATCACAATAGGATATTTTTTATTGTGATTTTCTATTTATGAACATTGGCAGCTCTGGATTTTGGCTTGTATCTTAAAGAGTGATACATAATGCTTCATACATACTACAGAGAATTCGATAGAGGCTATCTGCATTTTACATTGATATGTTATAATTGGTAGCATTCTAGTGCCGTAATTGAATCTCACACTAAACTCATCAAGGGCCCGGGTCATCTTAAAGCCTCCACATTCTTATTATCCCAGAAAGTATTGTTATCTCCCTTTATAGATTGACAATAACGTTAGCTCGAACAAGGAAAAAGATGTTATTATGGATATGTGTAATTTGATTATGCCCTAGATTCGAGAGCCTTGATTTGACATATACTGTGTCATTATAGCATAACTGTGGTGAAATTCCTTGGAAAGAGGTCTTTCTTTTTCAAAAGAAGGTTGATTTCGTAAAATCGTGAAGAAAACAGCTCATTTATTACACATGTTTTAGTTTGGTAACCAAGCGATTCTCAAAGAAGAAGTATAAGCTAAACAATTGACTTATTAGGACAAAATCAAAATGTAAATTAACTTGAGCCGATTTCGAAGGTTAGTTGTAACGTTTTTGGAAAAAGATGATATTGTGCCAAACACAATCATAGTTTTGGATCCATTTTGGCCTCCAATGCGATAGATGCACCCTGAACTACGCATTATTTCCCATATATAATAATAAAATGATATCTTTCTATGCTAGCATTTACATAAGTGTATAAGCTTCTAATTAAAACCATCTACGATACCAAGGAGGGAGTATGCATTCCACTTTCTGCATTTGTCTCATAATCATTTAGTTTGTGTGTTCATTGGAAGCGTTTCTATTATTGACTTAATAACAACCTTGTGGCAATTGAATCCATGTCATCCTTTATTAACTCCATACTTAGTTACAGCAATGAGTTTTGTTATTGATTCACATATTGTTTACAACAGCGATAATATTAAGAGTATCATACAAGCTTTGGCAAATACCGTTTATATTACAAGTAAAATGTTTATCGAAATCTAAATGATTGGCATGCTTTCCTTTCAGTAAACATGGGGGAGAAAAAGAAGACATGGTATGCGTGTTTCAAATGTCAAAAGAGAAGTTCCAAGTAAGCCAAATACGTAACACTTACAGCAGGATAAATACCACGGATTATTTTGAGGGTTGACGGTAATGTTGTTGCAAAACGCGATATTAGGAACAATAGAGGTCCTTGAATTCGCTTAAAGTAACTAACTCCATTGCCTTTAATGAGGTGCAGCCAGTATATTTGGATGAAGTAGAGCCTGTCGGCCCAATGAAGTATGATGGTGATTCAAGAAGAAATAGAGAAAGAAAGAGGGTTCATTATTACATCTTCATTTTATATACAAACAGAATTATGGCATGAATTAATGAGAATTGAGCATGACGCGTTATATGATAATAACATCAAAAATCTTTCCTTATACATCTTTTAACTTTTAGTCAGAACAACTCGATAGAGTTTACAAAGGATAAATAAAGAGAGCAAGCATGTAGCTTTAGAATAATGGTTTTAAGTCAAATTTTGAATTTCATCGATAATAAAATGGTACCGGCTATCCATAGCCAGGCAGCGGCCTTTCATCCCATGATGATTTAGCGCTTCCATACATTATTCAAGGAAATAGTCATTACGTGTACCAGCTGTAGCATTTACATCGACATCTTCCGCTTTACTATCTCCCCTCCTTCTCTTTTTAGAACCAGCAGCCTCTGGTTTACGCAAGGTTAAATCAATAACCCCTTTTCCGCAGATAGTACCAATTATAGTCACAATAATGCCTCTGCGCGAAGGAAGTAGTATCTTTGAGCCACTTCCTTGTTTTTGATCTACCAAATTTTCGACGAATATGCATATTGGAATCTGCCTCATTAATAAAGACGTAGCTATTTTCTCAGCCCATGTTTGTATATGCTTATATTCTAGAACTCTTTCTTTACGTAGATTGTGATTGTTAAGAGTTGTTCTTGCAGTTGAAATCTGTTCCAGTTTGAGTGTTTGTGCTAAACTAGATGTTTGTGAAGACAAAAATGATGGTCCGCAAACTTTGAGTAAAGCAAATCTTCTGAGTTACACAGTTCTTTTTATTTATATATAAAAGACAAGGTTGGACCTAGAATAAACTCAATGCCAGCAAATCATATTTTATCGTTTTTTATACAAGGTGTACAGGATGACGCTTGTACCGTTTAGACAATAAGTAACCACTCACAACATATCCTTCTTTGATTTATAATGATCCTGTTTTGTTCCTGAAACGTAAATAACACCCTTCGTTTTGGGCCGAGGGTATTATTATTACACAACCATTCTCGATTTATCATGTAGGAAAATCATACTACTACGATCCTATTACACAATTTTATCTTTTTATCTCTTTGAATTATATATTTAACGTTATTTTCTTCTTCTTCTTCTATGGGATTCAATGTTCAAATACGTCTTGATCTTCCACAAGAACTCTATGATCATATCATTTCTTACCTAGATCGCTGCGATATGTATCAATTCTGTCTTGTAAGCAAAGCTTGGTATTCTTTCTGGTCGCCTTATCTGTATAGGAATGTTGCATTAACTGGCTTCAATAAGCGATATGACCTCGAAACGTACTTTCCACGTCATTTGGGGCAATACGTGAAAGAAATAGAGATTTCATGCGGAGGAACCATAACCTCGGGAACCTATAGAAATCTAAAAATATTGACCAATTATTGTCCAAATGTTGAAAGCCTGGTATGTTATGGCAGCGATTTGCCTATTGAATGGTGGTTAATATTTCAACATGTACTGCGTGAGGGCCATATGTGGCGCAGAGTACGTGAAATTCCAGAGCCAACGATTCTCACCAGAGACATGGAGCTATACTACCAATCCGCGGATCTTGTTAGAGACAGTCTACAATCTATATATCTTGCTGGTCCAAATGATAGGTGCGTTATGGCTCAGGATGTCAAGAGATTTGCAACATATAAAAATCTGCAACAGGTTACGGTGCTCGCTCAGAAAGGATTTACAATGATTGAAGATTTTGAATTATTGTTCAGGTACACCGACCATTTGACGCACATGACTATCGATTGGACCAAATCCGTACCTTGTGAAGAATGGGCACAGGCGTGTACAATAAATGATAAACAACCTTCTCAGAACATTCAGCCATGTCCTTCAGTGAAACAACTCATTCTTCATCTCCATCCAGATTGCTGCCTAGACTGTTACTTTCCTCTGTTGGATTATTTCTGTGCAAAGTTTATTGGACTCAGAGTCATATTTATTGCAAACTTTATAGAAAGCATTTACTTTTCATCTCTTAAGACAAAAGCAGAGATAGTTACAGAATGTGGTTCAATAAAAGATCGAGATATTTAAAATCACTTTTTCTCACATGACTCCATTAGCCTTATTCAGGTACACAACCGTACCAAGAAAAGCAAAGACCCTTGTACAACAACATTCCTTCGTCAAATGATTTAAGGCTTTGAGCCAAAAGTATGTTTTGATTTTATTCATATTGTATTTGATAAAAATATCTTATGTTAATGGAGGGTAAACCTCTTTGACGACAGCACCTTCATCAGACATGATCAAGATGCTTAGTTTGTCAATCTTGTTCTCGAATAGTGCTTTTAAATCGTTTTCATAATTACCAATCAGGGCATTGCCTTCTGTTACGCTGATATAATCAAAGACTCCATTTAAGCCAGTATAACCATCCTTCCAGAACTTTGCATTCTTGAATTCCCGTAAACGAGCATACACCTTTACATAAGCGCCAGCTAAAGGTCGCTTTGTCTTGTTGCACATCACTCTGACAATACCAAACGATTCTGCAACATGAACATTAAGGCTATTTGCATAATAAGCACTGGATCTTTGAATACGGTTCGTTGTTGTCACTGCATTGTCTGTGAAAGAATCTGCCGTTACTTCAATCAGCACATTCTTGCTTCCACTCTTCAAAGGCACTCTTGAAGTCTGGATCGCTTGGATTTGTCCAGCACCGATCACATCAAAATCTACATCATCATCGTTACGTTCATGATTCTTTGTCGACAGGCCATTCAATTCAATCGTCTCTGTAAGCAAAGGCTTGATCCATTTGAAGCTTTCATGTTCTACCGCGTCGTTCATAAAAGGATTTGAGGAGAACATCACTTCAATATTCATTTCGTAATAGCGAATAGTTGCTGATTTAATGTTTGCATGCTGAATAACCAATTCATTACTACTTGAGTCAATGGTAAATTCAAGAATAGGGTGAGATTGGACAGAAGCTGTCAGGGAAGAGCTCTGAGTTGATGTGCCTTGTTCAATTTCGCGAACAAATTCTCGTAATTCATCAAACATGACGCGCCATCTTTCAATACCAAAATCCCTGTATTTCTCGAGCGTCTCTTTGATAGGAGCAAGATCCAGTTCGATGAGGGAATGGTTGTCTGTGATCGGTATACGAGTTTTCAAATAAGCGTTCAAATAATCCACCTGTATCGCGTGATGCTTTTCTGCTTGTTCAAGATCAATTCGTGAAAAGACTGTATGAGCATCGCCTATGCGGTTCTGAATGATCAGGTAATGGGTTAAAATAATCAAATCGGTCGTTGAAGGTGACGAGTTTCGTTCACACAAGTAATCCAAAAACTTGTCGTACTTTTGATAAAATTCTTGATTCAAGACTTCATGCTTTGATGGCTGAAGAGGATGTGCACGCGCATTGACGAGGGGGAAGTAGTCATATATGGTAGTATTGGGATCGTTAGCTGATACCAAAGGACATTCAAATATTTGGCCAGACATGAATAGCAGTTGATCATACTGGAATAGCAACAAATCCTTGATGATGTCCGTAAAGCGATGATAGAGAGCGTACTTCCAAAGATCCCTGGAGTAAAAGCAACGGGTACGAGATAGAACATCAAATACCTGTCTTGCAAAGTTTGCATCTGTCATTCTCCAGCTGATCAGGCTGAGATCAAGCTTTTCCAATCGCTTATGGCTTGATAGGAAAGAGAGAACCTCGGCATTGGAGCCATGGAAGGCAGTTGTTGGCCAAAATAATGTATTTGCAGCAGAGGTGTTATCGTTGGAGTTTGCATTCCTGCCAATTACATTCAATTCAGCAGTCGCTGTCTTTGTCACAAAAGACTGTGCTTGTCTTTTTACTAAAGCTGTTATTGGTGCCGTTGCAAACTTTCCTGCAGCAGGGAAGTAGAAGGTACCGACCACTTCACGCCAGGTGCTATAAGGCTTGATGTAGACAGACTTGGAACGACGGTATCCCATAAACTGAACAGGGATAGAACCAGTAGGAGCTTGATAACTAACTTCGCATTGTACAGGAACAGATGAAATGTTGCTTATTATTAAGTGACACCCGTATTCTGTTTGCGGTTCTAGCGACATCTTATGGGGATCGACCTTGATGCATTCATCTGAGTCAGGTCCTACAGAATGCTCATATACAAAGAGCTCTTGATGAATCACGAGCGAATCTAGCTGTGCTGTATCAGCTACTTCTTTTAATTGTCGATAAAGAACCATCAGGCCGAACGTGTTCTCTGCTTGTATCGTAACTTCTTTTCCAGTTTGGCTTAACAATTCTGTACGTTGACTGTTAAAAGGCAAGTCCATCAGAGCCAATACCCAAAGTATTTCTGTTGTATGACCAAGACAGTATACAAAGTTGGTGGATAAAAAGGAACCTTTACTTTCAAGATAATCGATCCAGAATTGCTTCACATTGAGCTTAGCATCAGCATTATAATATCCAGCTTCTCTCCATTCTGTAGTCGGCTTCACAAACTCATACTTCACTTTCTTTTGCGCTTGTAACTCTTTGGATATCATGCGTAATTTCTCTCTCGCCTCTGCTAGCTCTGGATCAAGGTCTTCGTCAACAGGGCCGACATTTGAGGTATATTGTGCACTTAGTTGCTCCCCACGTTCTATTAACGATTGTAGTCTAGCAGACCTACTGACGGAAGACGATGCAGCGCTTCCAAAGGCTACTGGAGAAGAAGCAACGTACTCAGGGAAGACCTTGCATTGCAGCGGAGTTTCAGTTGCATAAGACACATCAGCATAGCCTATATCATCGTCTTCATCCATTGGGTCAAAGTTTTCGTCAGCCTGGGCAGCCGCGAGAATTTTCTCGTAAATCTTGTCTGCTTTATCGACTTGTTGACGTTCATCTATGCTGTCCTTGAACATCTTGGTAACAGATTGCAAAAATTCTTGGGACTGTGTGGTAGCAAGCAGCGCTTTTTCGGCTGTATTCAACTTGGAAAACAGATACATGTTTTGGCTATACATTGAGAGGTCGTATTCAAGTAGATACAAGTCAATGAATGATTTCTCAACTTTGCTCTATTGATCAGATAAAAAGTTAAAGAAAAGCGTGAAAAAGTCATTTTTTTTTCTGTATTCACCTTGATAGAGGGCATCACAACCTTGTTAAAGAAGTTCACGTCTTTTCGTTTCAGCCAAACGTTAAATTCATGACAAACATGGTCTGAATAAAACTTTGACTTTTCTTTAAAGCTATACGTTGGCCACTTGCTTAAGAACCCAAACGTTTGACAAAATGAATCACCTTCGGACGAAATGGATTTGATGACAGTAAATATATCATCTACTGAAGCCACGGTCACATAGTCTCGCGTGTCCAAAGTAATAGATTCTGCAGGTGCAAGCGTAGAAAAGGTTTTGGATTGTACAAGGCAAAGGCTGTCTTTTTGACGAATGTCCTTGAACTTGAGATCAACATCTTGAGGTAGTTTGACTTGTTTACAAGCAGCTTGATCACCAGAGATGATAGCACATTCAATGGTAGCGCCTCCACAACTAACTAGGTCACGCTTTATACGAATAGCGCCAGAACTAGGGTCTACAGGCACAAAGAGCAAGGGCGATACATTGTCCAAAAATGCCAGTGGATTCATATTTTCTGAAAAAAAGCCAGAGCAACCTCTGTTTATAGTTCTAGAAATATTTCTTGCCACAAAATTGTCTGCAGCTATTTGGCAATTGGATCTCGCAAACTTTGCTGTTGCCTGTTTTAACTCTCGGGAAGAGGATGTAGTCGAGGAATGTTCCTATGGTAAGAAAGCATAAGGACACAAATGATTGCATATTAAAACTAGTGTTATTACCTTGGGATTGATCAGTAATGAAGGATGAGTCAAGTTGCTGCCAACCCATTTCTTAAGCTTCTTTCTGTTCAAGATATACTGATACTCTTCTCCAATTTGCATGCCTTGCAAAAATATTGATCTTGTTTTCAAAGATCTGTCGTGCTGAATCAAAGGCTTTGAGTCTTGTTTAATGTCCGAATCTGCATTTCGTAAATCATGATTAAGTTGAGGTACAAATGCGCTTGTGGTGACAATAGCAAAGGTATTTGAGCTCCAATTTTCAAGCTGAAGGGATATATAATCAGCATCATGAGTAACTGAAGATACCAAAAGTGGACGTTGCAAGGCAATGCCGTTCTCACGTATGCTTGATCTTTTTCCTACAACCCAGTTTGACCAAAGCTTATCATTTGGTTTGTTTACGCTTTGAGTCACGGAACAGCTGATGCTTTTTTCCTTGGAGCGGTCAGTATAGATCTTGTATTCGCCTTCGGCGAGTCCTGGGATGGTGACATAGCCATTTTCTTTCTTTAACTTGTCATAGATTTCCAATAAACAGCTATATATAAATTAAAAGCGTCAGTTTTTGTATAGTAGTAATTGATTTGAGGATACTTTACTTGTGGTAACCAATTCTGTAGATTGACACGTCTTCACCGACTATTTTAAAAGGCTTATTTGCTTCAACGCAGATGGATCCAGGAAGAGCATATACAAAGTCCTTCGTTGACACATACCATATGGACTCTTCACATTTTACCAATTCAATATCAGAGAGATCACCAAGTAAGATCTTTCCGTCTTCATCAGCTTGAAGAGAAACAGAGACTGTCTTGGCTACGAACTTGTGTTTAAACTCTAGATAGATTTCTTTTCCGTGCTTTGGCTCGCCATTTGCTCCAAGAGCATAAATGCAGTATTGATCATCAGCAGTCTTTCTGAGAAGAATGTTGACGGGCAAAGTTTCATTATGGCTAAAGTATTGTTCATACGTCTCCGAGACGGTCGTAACAGTGTCATCCAAAGCTTTTACTTTGACTTCCAAGGTTGCTTGTATCCTTTGGACTATATAATAACCTTGTTAGACAAGATATTAATGAGTGATATAACTTACATTGCTCAGGCACGGTAAAATCAAATAAACTGGGTTTATCAAGCGATGTGACTACCTTGGAAGTTGTTGTCTTGATATCGTTTGCATTCCAACATTCTATATTTAACGATGCGCTTTCAAACGCTGAATAAGGCTGGTCATTCATTGTAAGTTTTGGAATCACAGCAATCTTGACGATACAATCGTTATTAGACTTGGATATGTATGTCATAATAATTGCTTACCGTTGCTTTTTTGTTAAAGCTGACCATTTCACGATTGATATAGAATGCAGCTTTGAGATTGTACATCTCGGCAGCCTGACAAAATTCTGCAGGGTCAGAAAAGCCATCTTCAGTGGATATAAGTGTCATTTGACCGAATTTTGAAGATTTATTCATGGGCAAATAAGGGACCAAGATATTGCCAGATTCATCAGCCTATGAAGAAGGTATAGATGAGCGACGCATTCATCCTATCTTACTTGTTTTACCTCATAAAACTGATTGTTGAACCAAACTTTGGCCTTGTTGATAAAGTTTCCATCTTCATCCATAATCTTGATGAGATGGCCTCCTACAATATCTTGACTTATATGCTTCAGGTATCCCTATTATCTGGTATTAATAAACAATACGCGTAAAGCAGGCGTATCTTCACCTTTTGTACAACAGCGCGGCACTGGCAATCTCCGCCTACAAGTTCAATAACCCAGAGTCCTCTTCCATTGAATATTTCAGGAGCAAGACCATCGTTGCCAAAGACAATTTCATGCTGCGTGACCAAGAGAGAGGACTTTTGATCGATATCAATGTCTTTTTCCCAATTAGGGCACAGACCATCAAGATTAATCTTGTCAAATAAAGAGGCTTCATTGTCAGCCTTCACGTGTGACCTCCAATAGTTCTCCGTGTCAATCTGGAATACACGAATGGATAAACGGGGAATGTTCTTTGCATTGACATGCATGATAATTGAGTCTTGAGGCCTTCTCTTGACAGAACGGAAACAAGTGGAAGGACTGAAGCTCAAGAGGGTCGTTTGTGTAAGGGCATCGTATTCATAGGCACCAAGGATTTTGATGCATTCTTCGGCATGGTCGTGACTGTTTGGTATTGCTGTCAGCTTAATTTTTGCAAGCATTTTAGAAATGCGATTATAGTCATCATGAGAAGCGTAGAGTTCAGTCGCATAGGTAAGCTTGTTTTGAACTACAAGCACAGTAAAGTATGCCTCCAAAAGATCATAATGGTCGTCCGTATAGATTTCAGCGTCCTCAAAGAGAGGTAATGTCACATCAAAGCTTGTTTGTCGCGAGAAGCTGTTTTGGAAGCGAGAAGGAATAGGGGATTTTGTTTCCTCAAGCTTCATGTTGCGAACGCTTAGATACCTACAATAATAGTGAGACTATGTTTATCAATACATGGAGGGTACTTACTCTACTAGTTTATCTTGGTCGCATGTCTGCCTCACAACGTCAATCCGGAGTCTGTGGAACAATACTACGCTTTTTAATTTGTAGAATAAGTTTGGTAATTTGTTAACAAATTCTGCTGTTTGATCAAGGAAATTTAACAAAATATCTTCATCATCGTCCCAATCAGAGACAGAACGGCGAAAGTAAGCATCTGGCACTAGTCTTTTAAGGTATGCTACGACATAGTCTTTTTCCCAAAGAATATCAGGCATTCTTTCAGCTATTTCGTTCAGTTGTCTAAGGGTAAAATTGTCATACTGTATTGAGTCTGGTTGCCACTTTGATTTCTTGTCACTCCAAAAGCTGATGAGTGTGTTCATAAAAGAAGGATAATCTTCCGTGGGGTATTTCAGGATCATATCAAACAGATGCTCCTTTTGTTCCATGGTCAAATTGTTTTCCTTCTCCATCAATGATATAACAGCTGGAATGGCCTGTGGCTCAATCTGAATATCTTCATGCTTTGATAATTCAGCCATTAATAGATTTTCAGTATTGATCAAGTTAGGATCCAATTTGGAGGGCAACTTGCGAGTGACAGGTTCTTCCGTCGGATGATCTTGCTGTTGAGATTGCTTAGGTTGCTTTGTTGTCAGGTCCAACTCGAGGCCAAGACTCCTTTTGATAAACTCGGTTGATTCAAGCACGTTGATAGGGTAGGTTAACAAGCGGAAACGCGTATTGAGTTCATTATAGTGTGTGTCCTTGAAGGAAGATTTGTTCAAGATTTCAGTCATTTGGTCCATCAAGCTTTTCTCGACATCTGTTGGGTTTCTTATGGCCAAAGGGTCCTTTTGCTTCATAGCTTCATCATGAATCTTTTGAAGTATAACCAGTCCCTGGAAGTAGTGTACGTCGTCAGGGTGGACACTACCCGAGTACCTTTTCAAGACATCTTCTCTATCAGAGATAGGAGCAATTGCAAATGCTTCTTTGAGGGGTGTTACAAATGGCATATCCTTGAATATTTTGTAGAAAAGAAAGAAAGAACACGGCACTATTTATAGTTTATTAAACTGTGGCGCTGTTTTATGCACTTTTTAGACCCTGTTACTTACCTTATTTGGCACTCCGTCTTTAACAAATTTGGCTGTTCAACCGAGCCTTGGCAACAACTGCTCTCTCTTTCCCTCTCACATCTTTATTTACGGTTATTAAATTATCCACAACATATCAGCATCAAGAATATATATATTAACGTATAAAATAATACCAGTTTATTAGCAGCTAAAAAGGTTAAATAGAAATAAAATGCATGGCTAAAGCACATAGATTATGTTCAGGCCAACTTTTACAGCATAAAGTACGACAAACAATGTATATCCGGGCCGAAATTCACGTAACACGCCAGGTCTTAAAAAAAGCCTCCAAGCTTGAGGACGGATTCACTACAGCATATTGTCCTATAATCTCTACATGTATGTTGTAGAATTTGTTAACATGATTTTATTAGCTATGATAGTATTTTATTTCTTGTAGACTTTTATAGTTAGAATTGACATTATGCTGTGTTACTATTGTTATCAAACGTCACAGATGGATTAGTGTCTGTCTGGTGCCTTTCTAGTTTTCCCAGGAACTTTCATCTTTTCTATACGTTTAAATAGTATCTTGTATACTTTCATTATCATAGTTTGTTTAATACAATGATATTCTTACTCTGCTAAAGAAAAAGATAAAGTTCATTGGTCAAGATGTTTTGACAAATTATTAGCACACTGATAATTTCTGACAACAAATAATAGTAAAAGAAACAACAATAAACAAAAGAATGAATAAAGAAATGTTGGTAAATCAGTTATGTGTCAATTACAAGGAGAGTTTCTTCTCTCAAAACGTCAGAATCCATTACCTTTTAAATAATAAAGAAAAGGCTGTTGTTGTCGCTAATAAATTCTAAATAAGGCATATAAAAAAATTCTACTGGTCTTTCTCAACTTACTCATTCGTTTCTCTCTTTCCCTTCATTTTTGTGTTTAGCATGTCCTACAACGAATATTCAGACTACTCAGAAACTGAATCAGACGAAGAATGTGCTCCTCTTCAGATCGCAGGCTGGGGTACCCAAAAGATTAATAAAGAAGGTACAACTGAAGTCAGCGTCAGCATGGACGGCTGGGCTTCACTCATTGATCCAACTGTTCAGATCAAATCAAACGGAATTGGTACTGGTCAACTTCATCGTCAAGGTAGAAATTTCAAACCAGTCGATGAACAACTCATTTTAGATCAACGATTGGGTAAACCTTTACCTAAAGGTGGTTTAAATGGTGAAAAGAAGAAGAAGAAGAGTAAATCAGGACAACTGCCACCACCACCACCACCACAACAACAACAACGACAACAACAACAATACAGGGCTCCAAAACCTTTAAAAATTGCTCCAAACAGAAGCAGACCCCCTATTCAACCTGGATCAAGTGCTTGGGCTACTGACAAGTTAGTTGAAACACCTTTCTGGGAACAACCTAATGGGACCTCTGCTTCAAAGTACGCAACTCCTTCAGCTAAACCACCTCAACAACAACCTCCTCCACAGCAGCCTCCTCAACAACAATGGGGGCAACAACCACCTCAACAACAATGGGGACAGCAACCTCCTCAGCATCAATCACAACAACCATTGGGCACTATGGCATCTAAATACGCCACACCTGCTCCTGAGCAACCTTCTACGCTCGCGCAAACTTGTCAATACCAACAACAACAGCAACTATTTATACCTGCTGATCCTGTAAAAACACCTTGCCTTACTTTCAAGATCGAACTGGCTCCAGGCGTAACAGCTAATTTATCCGTCTATGCCAATGATAATCCTTTAGATGTTGTTAATCAATTCGAAAAGAATCATCAGCTTGTTATGACAGAAGCTGCCAAGAATAGATTTGCTGAAAGAGTGGCCCTGCTATTATCTCAGTATGTTTAATAAAAATTTTAGAGACTGTCAAAAAACGCGCTTTTGCTTAATAATAATTCTGCGTAAAAAAAAAAAAGAAAAAAAAAAATAGAAAAAATCGCGTCCCTTTGATCTTATAAAAAGACACGCCCCTTTTTTTTCATTTTTACATTCTTTTTTTCTAAACACTATTACCAGAATACCTTTTCTCTTTGTGTTAAAATGCCAATGTTTGTAGTTAAAAGAGGTAAACCGAGAATATAAAAGAGACGAGCATAATATTAACTGTTTATATCTTAGACGGTAGACATGAAAGAGTCGCTTTCGACAAGGTAATCATTGAAAAAAAAAAAAAAAAACATTGTCTTGTGAGTTTAACTAAATTCTCGGCTAGATTACTGCTAGAATCAACAAGTTATGCTACGGACTTGACATGAACTACATTGACCCTGTTGCCATTACTCAAAAGGTAACATAAACCATTTTCATTCTTCATCACTAACATGACCCAACATAGGTTATCTCTGGTGTATACCAAGGTGTTACAACTGTCGAACTCGATAACCTTGCTGCAGAAACAGCTGCTTATATGACCACTCGCCATCCTGATTATGCTCTGTTGGCTGCGCGCATTGCCATTTCTAATCTTCACAAGGAAACCAAAAAGGTCTTTTCTCAAGTAATCGAAGACTTGTACAATTATGTGAATCCCAAGACAGGCAAACATTCACCCATGATCTCTAATGAAACGTACAAAGTCGTCATGGATAACGCTGATCGCTTGAACTCTGCCATCATCTATGACCGTGATTTCAAGTACAACTTCTTTGGTTTCAAAACCCTCGAGCGTTCTTACCTTCTCAAGATTGACGGCAAGATTGCTGAACGTCCTCAACATTTAGTCATGCGTGTTGCGATCGGTATCCATGGAACCGATATTGATGCAGCTATTGAGACATACAACTTGATGTCCGAAAGATACTTTACACACGCTAGTCCTACTCTATTTAATGCAGGCACACCTCGTCCCCAAATGTCTTCTTGCTTCTTGCTCACCATGAAGGAAGATTCGATCGAAGGTATCTATGAGACGCTCAAAATCTGTGCTCAAATCTCCAAGACAGCAGGCGGCATTGGCTTGAACATTCACAACATTCGTGCTAGTGGATCATATATTGCCGGCACCAACGGTTACTCCAACGGATTACTGCCCATGCTCCGTGTTTTCAACAATACCGCTCGTTATGTCGATCAAGGCGGTAATAAACGTCCGGGCGCATTCGCAATGTACTTGGAACCCTGGCATGCAGACATTTTCACCTTTTTAGATTTGCGAAAAAACTTTGGCAAAGACGAAATCAGAGCTCGTGATCTGTTCTATGCTCTCTGGATTCCTGATCTCTTCATGCAGCGTGTCAGAGACGGTGGTGATTGGTCTCTGTTTTGTCCCAATGAGGCTCCTGGATTACATGAAATCTGGGGTGACGAGTTTGTTGCTCTCTATGAAAAATACGAACGTGAAGGAAGAGCTAGAGAAACAATCAAGGCTCAAAAGCTGTGGTATGCCATTTTGGAGGCTCAAACGGAGACAGGTAATCCGTTCATACTCTATAAGGATGCTTGTAACAGAAAGAGTAATCAGCAAAACTTGGGTACGATCAAATGCAGCAACCTGTGTACAGAAATTGTTGAATACTCGAGTCCTGATGAAGTCGCTGTCTGTAACTTGGCCTCCATTGCTCTGCCTACCTATGTGATTAATAGAGAAAAGTATGATTTCCAAAAACTGCACGATGTTACCAAGGTTATCACTAGAAACTTGAACAAGATCATCGATATCAATTACTACCCTGTCATCGAAGCCGAAAGATCCAACAAGAGACATAGACCGATTGGTTTAGGTGTTCAAGGCTTAGCCGACACTTTCATGGCTCTTCGTTATCCATTCGATTCACCTGAAGCCAAGCAGTTGAACATTCAAATCTTTGAAACCATCTACCATGCTGCCTTGGAAGCCTCCTGCGAGTTGGCTGAAAAGTATGGACCCTACGAAACCTATGAAGGCAGTCCTGTATCCAAGGGTATCCTGCAATACGACATGTGGAATGTCACACCTACCAACCTCTGGGATTGGGCCGCACTCAAGGAAAAGATTGCCAAGCATGGTGTCCGTAACTCTCTGCTGGTTGCTCCTATGCCTACTGCCTCCACTTCTCAAATGCTCGGTTTCAATGAATGTTTTGAACCTTACACATCCAACTTTTACACCCGTCGTGTGCTCTCAGGTGAATACCAAATGGTCAATCCTTGGTTACTCCGTGATCTGGTCGATATGGGTCTCTGGAATGACGATGTGAAGAACATGATCATGGCTGACGGAGGATCTATTCAGAACGTGCCTAGCATCCCTCAAAACTTGAAAGATCTCTACAAGACCGTCTGGGAAATCTCTCAACGTACCATCATTGACATGGCTGCTGATCGTGGTGCGTATATTGACCAAAGTCAAAGTTTGAACATCTTTATGGCTGAACCCAACTTTGGTAAGCTCACCAGTATGCACTTTTATGGTTGGCAAAAGGGATTAAAGACAGGCATGTATTACCTCCGTACACGTCCTGCTGTCGATGCCATCAAGTTCACTGTAGACCAACTCTCGTTACGTGAATATAGAAAAAAGATGGAAGAAAAGAACCAGGCTGATATGATCTGTTCGATTGACAATAAGGAAGCTTGTATGAGCTGCAGCGGTTAAGAATCAAGTTTATTTAAGTTTTTATTTGTATATAATTCATTATCTATATATCATCTCCCAACTCTCTCTTTTTTTTTTATAATAATAATAAAGTTTCATGCTTCTCATTTCTGATGTTCTGATAGAGTAGCCGTCGCTACCGTTTTCCTCCTATCCCTTTTAATCGTATCCCAATCTATACCTGAGTTCACTCTTTGTTTCAATCGTTGGCTGGTTGGACTTGATGACGTTTCTGCCACTTTCTTCTTTTGTAACAGTTCTTGTTGTAGTTGTTTAGCATGTTCTGCTCTTGCACGAACAGCTGCAGTCTGTTTAGGTGGTTTGATTACAGAAGGGGATCGTTGAGGTGATCTTGCAGGTGATTTTGCAGCGACTGGTTTAGCTATAACCAAAAGTGAGTAAATACACACAACAGACCATTTCCTTACCTTGTTCTTCCTTTACTGTCTTTTGTTTTGGAGAAGAAGTAGGGTCGATATAAGAACGAAGGTTGGGTATAACTACTTGACTAAATAAACAGGGTTACTGGTTATACCTTGGATATGTATATAATAGTACCTTGATGCACGTTTAATTTGTTTTTCCTCGTGGTCGACTATTAAACATTAATGGGCATTATAGGCATATATTTTTCAACTTACGAGAGACCCATAAAGAAGCCGTCTTTGCCAACGGTTTCTTTTCTGGTGGCTCAAACTCTTGATGACCCCACCATTCAGGAAATGTGTTTGGCATTTTGGATTGTTTCTTTTCTTCCAAAGGTTCTTTTGGAGGAACTATTATGCTGTTGTGCTGGATAGGTACCTACGATGAAGTGTCAATAAAAAGAAAAATAAATAAACGTTGCTACCTGTTGCTCAATTTCTTCTTGTTCTTCTTGTTCTTCTTCTTTGTCTTCTTCTTTGTCTTCTTCTTGCTCGCTTTCTTCATTTTCTCGTTTAGCCAAAAACTCTTCCGTTGCAGCCTTTATACGTTCACGATCTTCAGAGTAGAGAACAGCAAAACATATGAGTTCTCTCAAAAGATTAAATACGTCCGTAGGTGGGTATTTATCAAGAAATTTATGTACATAAGGAGGCAAAGTGCTAAGAAATGCTTCCATTGCAATGTTGTTTAAAGGGAAAAGAGAGAGTTTTAAAAAAGAGAGGGGAAAATGAATGGAGGGTGTATAGAGTGTGTGTAACGATACTGTTGCATTATTCAATCGATTATTAAGTTGCCATCCTGTATCCAAGCAACAAGCTAAAGTATATTAATATCAAATACATCCCATCAAAAATATAGTGAAAAAGGGCAAATAAGAAACGAGGGAATTGATTTAATTGAGACATTATCCGATATATTTTTTCTGCATATTTTTCTTTTTTCTTTTTGATTTTATGCAAAAGAATAAAAGATTATCGATATCCTCTTTATTAAATGATAATGACATAAATGAAGAGCAACAACCCAAAGCAAAGAGGAAAAGAATAACGCCAGCCCAATATAATAGGCTAATGGAAATATTTGACCAAACTGATACCCCAAGTTCTGAAATAAGAGAAAATTTAGCAACTGAATTAGATATGACAAAAAGAGAAGTGCAGGCAAGTCTTATTTGCTTCATACAGCATTCAATTAACATTTTCTTTTCTTCCAGGTTTGGTTTCAAAATCGTAGAGCGAAATTGAATCGTGAATCTAAACAAAGGCGGATGCTATTACAACAACAACAACAACAGCAGCAGCAGCAGCAGCAGCAGCAACGACAACAACAACAGCATCCGCTATTAACTTCAAATGAAATGTCACCTATCGATTTATTAGCATCGGCTGCTGAATTTGTACAAATAGATCAACAAAAGCGTAGTAAAAAAGGTGTTTAACTCACATCCAATAAATTTCTTCAAACACCCCCCCCTCTTCTCTCTCCTCATTTGAAATATGACATACACTTGTAATAGAACAACAAGCAATGATCAAAATCAGATATCAATCATTCTCTTCACTTTAGACACAAGAGTAAAATCAACCTTTTCTTTTTTATTTCCAATTTGTACAACATAAAATATCAATACATGTTACAAATAAAGTTCACACTGCATTCTTGTAAACTGAACAAATTCAAACAGTATCCCGCTCAACTTAGTATTGTGTAAATCAAAGCATAGTCTTCCTTCCCTTGTGAAATTGTGACACGATGTGTACATGATGTTAAGCATCTACACGCGCATATACAAGAGTGATAGTAGAGTCTACCACGAATGATTATTGAAGTGTCGTGATTGTTTTAAGGCTAGTTTCCTTTCATGCAGTAAAGCACTTCCTGTAGCTTAGAGCCTATAAAAACATATCCTTCACTTGTCGATACAAAAGTTCATCTCAAGTGAAGGTATCAGTATGCTAAGCA
>JAMYHX010000702.1:0-16250 GCA_025529335.1 Rhizopus sp. PT2906 | reverse complement strand
GTGAAGCAAACCGTCAAGCATGGTGGCGGTTCCGTCATGGTTTGGAGTGCGATTTCGGTTGCTGGTCCTGGTTGGTTATGCAAAATAGATACAATAATGGATAAGGAACTGTATCTCAGCATTATTCAGGACGAACTAGCAAGGACAATTGACGATACAGCAGCGGAAAGTGGATTGAAAGTCAACCAGCTATACTTCCAGCATGACAACGATCCTAAGCACACGGCAAAAGTTGTCAAGGAATACCTCAGTCAGCAAGAGTATAGGGTCCTGGAATGGCCAGCTAACTCTCCAGACCTGAATCCCATCGAGCATATGTGAGTATTACTTAAGAGGCGGCTGAACGAGTACGACACAGCACCAAAGGGAATGAACGAGTTGTTCGAAAGAATAACCGACACTTGGTATAAGAAAATTACCAAAGAAGACTGCCTGAAGGTGATTGATAGCATGACAAGTGGAATAGAAGCAGTTATTAAGTCGAAAGGATACGGTACAGAGTATTAAAAGTAAATAAATAAATGATTAGCTTATTTTTAGCAGGTAGTCAAACAACTGGCCGCATGTATAAGTGAAATTCAGACTGTATCCATTGGCTGAGTTTTACTTGTGTAACTACCATATTTGGTGTAAATACTACCCATTACCAAGTCATTAATTACCTAAAGTTTGAGAGGAATAGAGCCAAATTTGGATTGGGTGCAGGTTGCCAAAGTCAAAATTAGCAAACATGCGGCCAGTTTTTTGAGTCACTGTATGCAACGATCGAACAAGCTCAGCACTCGCAAAAACTATGACCTCCAATGGCAAAGATGGGCTTCAGGGTGTTTGTCAAGAGCACCACAGGTGAATCCACTAGAATATGATCCAGCAAAGCTTGTCGAGTTTCTCACTATCAACAAAGATCTCTCTCCTCAACAATTAAACTGTATACGTTCAGCAGTCGCTTCCGAATTTCGAGTTATACATCCGGAAAAACCTGCCATTGTCTCCAATATACTTCTACAGCAATACTTTCAAGCAAAAAGACGTAATCACTACAAGTTACCATATAGTAGTCAAGAAGTTTATGATGTTCAACCGATTATTACCATGGTTCAATCTTGGGGTAAGACGAGTGACTTAGGATTAGATAATTTACAGCAAAAGATGATTCTATTATTCACCATTGCATCCATGTGGCGACCTAAATCCGATAATGGCAACCTACAATATCGCGATATCACTTTCAAGCATGACGATCAAGGTTTGCTCTTAGGTGTCACATTGGTTGCAAGATCACCAAAGGAGATTGATATAAAAACGTTAAAACTTGGTGCTTTAGAAAATAAAGAAAATTGTCCGGTTTACACCTTACATCAGTTTTGCAAACGTACTTTACATTTAAGAAACACACTGCCTGAAGATCACTCCCTTTTCTTGGCAAACATTTTGGAAACTGACAGCAACAAGATTCATTCGGCGTCTCTGGTAACTATAGCAAATTGGATTAAGACAAATATGGGAAAAGCAGGCATTGATACAACCAAGTTCAAAGCACACTCATTACGCTCCGCATCAAGTACAAAAGCGGTATCAAACGGCACCTCTATTCAATCAGTAAAGATGCACGCAAATTGGAGCCTCAACAGCAACACTTTTGAGAAATACTACTTCAAGCCGAGAGATCAATACCGCCGTGGTCGTACCTTGACAAAGAAGGTTTTTGAACCCAATGCTGAAAACATAACCACATCCGACTTCGGAGTGGAGCCAACGGCAATCGTGTGTCGTGCCTAACACAATGGCAATGTTGGCGAAACGAAGATGTTGGATGTAGTGGCTACCCGCCCTTGCCACTATGGTTTCAAAAATCACGCTACAACTTTGAAAGATATAAAGAACAATAGAAACTTTATATAATAAATCTGAGAATAAAAGCGCGGCTAGAAAGCCTTTAACCACATCCTCTGTCTTCGATTCACCAACATTGCCATTGACGATATGGAGCGTCAATGTAGAAGGTCGGAAAAGTCATCCTACTCTACAAAAAAGGAATGAGAGCATTTAATCGCAAAGATGAATAATCTCAAGTGTCAAACCTTCATTGAAAAATTGTAGAATAATGAGCTTAAGCAGGATGCTGAAAGATGATCGACTGTGATATGTCTCGAATAAATGAAGAAGTAATAATGGAAACGTATGTCGATGAGTCTCTATATAATCTCTTTTATTAAGATCAAGACGAAAGAGAGAACTTAATATTACAAACAGCGTCATTTTATATGAAAACAGAATTATTAAGGAACCAATTTAATTATGGCCAATGATAGTTGGGCATGTCGCGTTATATGTTAATAACGTGTACTGTTGTCTGTATGTTTGTATTATTCATTCTTAGAGTATAGATTTATAGCAATCTCATACGACAAGATTAAGTATTTATAGGGTAAATATGACACCGACAGTAAAGTATACGGTAAGCCATCAGATCCTATATTGCTCTGGTGTGGGAACTGATCGACAGCTTTTAAAGATCAATTGAAGTTGAGAGGCGCTGTTAAAAAATTTGAAGCATCGGTCAAACGAAGCTCAGCAAGCAAAGAGGAAAACAGTTAATTTATAGCAGACTGCTCAACGATATCAAGAGAGTAAATGATAGGTAAAATGAAGCAACTGCATTCAACATGGTATTATTAGTATGGTAAAGAATGGAAGTAATAGGGAAATGAAGACAATCAATATTCTCTCGACTTGTGCTTGTCTAGACAGTACGTTTAAGTCACTTTGAAGAAATTTCACCAAGTGTGCATCAACGTCCCTAGAGCGAAGGACAAAGGTGTTAATATGGTATTGTTTGCGAAGAAGCAAGCTGCTCCTCATTTAAAGTCAACTGCGGTAGAAACCTCGTCATAGGAGTGGATGGGTGATAATCTTACGAACAGTCCCACGTCGCTTACGCTGTAACAAAGCATCGCTCTATTACAGATAAAACTCTGCGCCTGAAATATTGACAGTGATTAGGGCCTACGTGCCCAAATAGTCAAAAAGGAAGCACCACTGTCAGAGAAACAGATGTGGTAAGTCAACATCTCGTATCGGTAATCATAATTGCGGGATATTTTTAAATAAACACGACTGTTGCTAGGAACCGTTCTCCATAAACATTACTGCAGTACAACGTTATATTTTTTACTATGCCAAATCTCTAAAGCATAGCATCCAAGTAAACCAACAAATAATCATCAGAAGCACAAACGATGTCATTAAGATTAAACTTATGTAATAGACAAATGCTCTGGAATAGCTCGAATGATGTGTCCTTGTCTAGTGATGGATTAACAATGACGCTCCCACAATTAGTGGTAGAGGTTAGTCTAAGTTCAATTTGAATATTTTGAGAACCTGTCAACAGACGCACTCAAGCTAACATTGACAGGGAAAAGTTTATGTAGTTCAAAATGGAACAATGGTTAAAGCTGCTGGAGGCACTCAGAGAAAATATGCCAGCTTCAAAGATAAGAGGAACACTGTCAGCTGTAATGAAATACTCTTTGAAGTGAGATCTATAGGTGATGGAAGCATAGGTTAGAGAGTTAACGCCAGAAGTATGAGGTAAGTAATCTCCAGATGAGTGCAAAGTTAAGATTGAAGAGTCATCGTCTTGATTTGAAGCGGTAGGTAACAGAGAGAGCTACCAACCTGTGGGTCAGCAAAATGGAGAACTAGAAAAAAAAATGAGCGGGCATAATTGTGACTCTTTTTATTGAAAATGAAAAAATACCCAAAATTCAAAATAAGCGTGTGTTCTTTTAGTTGATCCATGGCAGAGACAGATTATAAAAAGAGATCACTCATTGAAGGTTAACATTCCTAAACTCGCTATTATTATTTCTCTTGGAGAAGAAAAAAGCTAATGTAGTATTTAGGCTCCATCCATAAACGAAAGCCTCAAAGACCAGCCTCTGTGCCAACTGACATTTATATTGCTAGCAATAGTAAATCATCAGCTATTGTAAATAGAGTCAAGAGACTAATGCTAAAAGAAAAGTAAAGTCAATAGTTAACCAATTATAAATAATACCTCACATCTTCTACAGCTATAATACTGTCACCATTCACGGTCTAGGGGCCATGGTCACACGAGCCATTTCAATAGCTTTACGAGCGCAAGAAACCCTCAATAATCAAATTGAATTAAAACCAACGACAGAAACCATTGCTCTGACGGATGACATTATACCCGATGATATGGTATGCGGCATAGACTACGTGTGTGTATGCGGCTAGTGTGTTAACCATTCTGTAGGAAAAGGATCAGAATACACAACAGAGAATGAATTCTGCTATACGTATCAAACTAGAAGCAAAAGAGGGACTATCCAAATTACAAAAGAGAACAGGTAAAATCATTCATCGCCCATCAAGGAATAGAAGAAATAGGGTATGGTCATAATAAATTATCCCTTGTTGTCATTGCTATTATTATTTTCTTTGTAAAACGGACAATAATGACAGCATCTCGCTATGCAGTTGTGCATCAAGTGGATTGAGCTGTGGTTGCAGAATAGGTGTAATAAGTCTAGTGGATACAATATTAACAAGTCGATCAAGTTGATCTCTGGATATTTGTCGACGTAAGAAGGCCAAGTTCTTTAGATATTTACACTGGCTCCAAAAAAATCGATGTTTAGCCTCTATAGCCTCTTGATCCAAATTTGACTTGAGTGTACTCGTCTCTACAATATCTGCAATACGACTAATTTGTTTTTCTAAAGCATGAACAAGCTCAATGGCGAGATCCTATCATTTCAATCATTAGAAAAAAAATACATACACATGGAGAAACAATTACATACCTTGTAAGCTTTTTCGTTTGGATCCACATAATAAGAGACTTGCTCCATAACCTGCGAAGCATATCTCATTTGTCTTGAGGAACGAGCATTCAATGTTTCCAGATAATTCTTGATCTTCTTTATAATCACCTTTTCAACTATTTTATTCAACATTTCAGTGTCAGGGTCTTCATGTTCTGATGATAGCCCGTACTCTGATAAAGTCCTATGCCACTCCATACTATCAAATTCTAAGGAATCCTAAATGGGTACATATAAGCATATTGGATAAAAATCATGTCTACTTTCGGCACACTTACACAGAATGGGTTCCAAGTTATCAATTCTAAGCGAACATAAAATTCAAAGGCGGCTGGTAAACTCAGGCTGCCATAAGCCTTTTGATAGTCGTCATAATACATCGTCTTCCACGCTTCAAACTTGTTCTTCACAGCTGCAAGAGATTTAAATTCATTATTCACATCGTCCATCATATTGTTAACTTGAGCCATTTCGATATCCTGTAATTTATCATCCCTTTGTATAATATGCTCTTCTTGTAGCTCATCGTCTGTCCATAGCCCCTGTTCTCGTGTAGCTTCTTCACCTGATAATTCAGCAAGATCGGCTTGCCTTGCTATACGTTGAATTCGTTCTTCTCTTCTGCGACGTCGCGCTGTGTCCGAGTTTTTTAAATCCTTCATTCTACCAAATTCATCCAAATCCCCATCTTCTTCCGTTTCGTTGTCTGTATATTGGACTTGGGCAAATAATGAGAGATCATCTATTGTGTTTTGCCATTGACGAGAGATGATCACCTCTGCATCGGAAGCAAACATGTTGTGCGCCTTTTCTTCTAAATCCTCGAGTTCTGGAAACTGTATAAAAGTAAATTGATAAATAAATAACAGAAGCTTTTGTTATCTATCTTGTTTACCTTTGCATCCAAAAATTCTCCAAGGTCGTTAGCAAACTGTGAGAGCTCCTGAAAATAAGTATATCTACCACTTCCTCTTTCAATTTCTCTTTCAATATCCCTTTCTGTCGTTTTTAATGAATCCATTGATTTCTGTGCCTCTGCCAGGTTGCTTTTGTGCTGTTCCATTGAAAATGCCATGTCATTTGTCGCCAAATTCAAAGAGCTCATCACATCTGCCAGAGTAGGCAATGCAGCTGACTCGGGTACTATATAAATTAATTTTAGAAAGTCAAAATGATATACAAGTACAATTTGTTCATACCTTGTGCTGGTCTATAGTTGAGCGGTGCTGCAAATGGATCGTTGCTTTTTCTTTGAGTCTTTGCGCCTCCAAACTTGATCATATCCTCTTCCCATCTTCCAATATCTTCTGATTGTTCCTCATCCTGTTCAGCCTCGTCAATCATTTCACGTAGATCATCTCTACGCTCTTTTTCCATGGCTTTTGCTTTGCCTTGGTTTATCGTAAAGGATCCTCCGACATACTTGTCAAATTCTAAAATACTCACAGTTGATAAAACGAACCCTCGATTTCTACTTTTCAATACAACCTACCTGCTTCACCATCATCTCCTATATCATCTTCCTCTCTTATTAATCTTCCGCTACTCTATTTTTTCATAGTGATAAGTGTCTCTCCTCACCTTTTATTCTATTGTAAAACTTACCAACTCTGTATCATCTTTACTGTCCAAAGCTATAAATCCATCGTCCTGTTCTCGAACTGTAAATCCTTTTCTCATTTGTTCTCGCTTCTTTTTGGCAGCCAAGATCGCACTTGCATCGGGAATTCCTGATATTTCTGTTGTGGAATTAGCTGTAGAAGGGAACTTTTCATGTAACAAAGCGTCTTCTGAAGAGACTGTTGATTTTGCTGATAGACTTGGTGTAGCTGCGCGAAGTTCGTTCAAAGTGGCTGTGTCATAACTTGTTGTTGTCGTATGGGTTGTGGTATCTGTCAGATCTGCCAAAGGATTCAAGTCTCTATGCACAAAAGGCGACATGTTAATTGTCTACTGTGTTTAAAGCTTTCCCTTCTTTTCTACATTACTCTCTTATCTGAAGTCTGTATCCTTTATTTGTCTTCTTTACTTGAAATTCTTCGGCTCCTTCTCCTCCTTCCTCCTAGATTCTTTCAGTTAACCAAGTTGAACATAAGCAACAATATCAAAAATAATACCTCTTGATCGAAGCTTAATGAAATGGTCTTTTTGGCCTCTCTTTTCTTTTTCTTTTCTGCTAGCGATGTTACTGTCTTTTGAACGATGGTTTCTATAATTTCATAACGTTATTGTCCCCTCTTTTTTTTTCTAATTCCTTGTTAATCAGTTAAACATTACCTTCATTGACAGTCGCTGGTTCATCGTCTGCAGTGTCTATCTTTCGTCGAATATTTTTTGCGCGAGAAGATTTCTTAAACATTTTGCAAGTAGAAATAAAAAAAATATAAAAGGAAAGAAAAGGTTTATTTTTATTTTTTACTTTTTTAATTAATGCACGACAAGAGCAATCATGTTACTTTGGGTCATGAGCTTCCCTTTAAAGCTTTCTATAACATATAAAAGATACAAAAAAGTGAGTATTTACAGTAATTAACAAAAGATACATGTCAGAAACAGTTTAAAGGAATATAAACATGAGCACCTATTTTGGCTTCTTATTATGAACTGTTATAGAAACTATTCTTTTACAGACAGTACATATCTTTAATATGTCTATTTTTTTGCATAGACTAGGTTACCAGGATCAGCAACGCGATCTTGTATTAATTCATCACGTGTGAGATTATATATCAAATTTTATCAGTAAGAACGTCTAAGATATTCTAAGAGCATCTCATGAGTTCATATGAGAATCTTCCTGCCTCCTTAATGTTATCCACCAAGAGTCATTTTACATAATTGACATATGCTTTATGATAAACAAGACGAGCCTTTAATTTCCTATATAAGAAGCCCGTTATTTTATAGTCGACAGAAATCTAATATCACAAAATGAAACCTTTATCTTTTGCTACGCTTCTGGTCCTTTCTACAATCAGTACTCAAGTTTTGGCTGCTCCCTTGGATACCTCTACTGATGTCAAGATTAAAGAATCAAACCAAGAATACCCTGCCGAGATACAAGTAATTCCTGCCTTTGATACAGAAAATCCGCTTATGTCTCATGAGCAACTTGAGCGTCGTTCGCATAAACATCATGGTGGCTGTGGATGTGGAGGCGGCGGATGGTGGAGCCGTAAGCGTGATGACAATACAGAGAGATTGCCTGCATCTTCTGAGCAGTTTGAACATCGCTGGCACCAAAATGGTGGCTGTGGCTGTAAAGGGGGTGGACGTGGTTGTGGATGTGGTAAATTGATGGACAGTAAACGTGCTGTGTAAGTTTATGATCAGGGTTATATTGGAGAAACTAACATTCTATTACCCATAGCAAACGACAGATCACGCCTCCTACTCCGCCAAATATCCTTCCATGGCCATGGATGTGGCCCTACTACTATCCTGGCACTACCATTCCTTTCTACCCAATTGGAGAAATTCCACCAACACCGCCCACCCCTCCTACCCCTCCTGCCTGGGATGGTGTCACGCCACCCACGCCACCCACCCCTCCATCTCCTCCTGTATTCTTTCCTGTTGGTCTTCCTGTACCTGTGAGACAACTTTGGCGCACAGGTCGCCCAGGTTTCCCAGGCACTCCAGGTGCTCCACCTACTCCTCCCACGCCTCCTACTCCTCCTACACCACCAGGCGGTGGAATCGGTCGTGGCCCACCTACTCCTCCCACACCCCCTACACCCCCTACCCCTCCTCGAGCCTAGCAACTTCCTTAAATGCTTATATTGCTGATAAATAAAGCAACCACAGTTAGTTTTCCTGTCCCTATACCAACTATGTTTTCTAATATCATTGTCACTCTGTCTCAGTTTATTGCAAGTAATATATATAGATTTCATTATAAGAGCCTTGTCGTTTTATTTTATTTCTTTATAAATTATGAAACAGTGGTTCTTAACTATTGGCTTTACAACTACTTGTTCTCAGTTATGATAATGTTCTACAGCCTCTCTCTCTCTAAGGTGACATTATATATATTTGTTGAGAGCTACTCACAGGGAAGCAACATTGACACACAAAACTATTCTCAAGCTCTAAGTCCTGCTTGTGAGAATGAGGAGTACGTGCCTCCAGAGTGTTCATCAGGGTCCTGGTGATAAAAAAAAAGGACTTACTGAGAAAAGACATTCGAAGGAATATGTGTTTTACTTGAAATCAAAAGCTGTGCTATTGAAACTTGGTTGTATGTCGCAGTTTAATAGAAAAGCCTCTGGTTCATTACTTCAACCTTAGTAAGGCTGTTTATATCATATATTTATAGCTAATAAACACATCTATTTTACTGTAATATGATCAGATATTTTTACAAGAACAAGATTGGAAAAAGCTTCGTTATATGTTCTTGCATAAATATTTAAGAGAGAGCATGTCCATTCTAATGTATAAAGTGGAGCTTTATTAAGAAGGGACTCTAGCATCATAAGCAATATGAAGTATTTAGGACCTGCTTGTATATCACCACATCATTCACTATACTCTCACATTTGGATAAAAAGGCATCTCTAACTCCTTTTTGTGCATCTCAAAGACGCTTCATAAATCATTTTAGCTTTATGGTAAATGATAGACGAGCGTCTCTCGATTTAATATAAATAGTCAATTAGTTTTCTTATTATTTTGCTTCTTACCTACACTCAAAACATGAAATTCTTATCCTCTGCTATTCTCTTGGCTCTCTCTATTGCTAGCACTCAGGTATTTGCTGATACTGTAAATGCCGAAGACGCTGCCAATGCCAATTCCGAACAAAATCAAAATGTTGAAGCTGGATATGTTTACCCTGCTGCCTTCCACCCTTACATGCTGGACTATTACCCCAACTGGAATCATTTAGCCCGTCGTGGTCGTAACTTTGGTGGCTGCGGCTGGAGTGGCTGTGGTGGCGGTGGCGGATGGGGTGGCCCAAGACTTCCTCCTACCCCTCCGACTCCCCCTACTCCTCCTACTCCTCCATTTGTCTGGTAGAGATGACTTTCTATGCAACGCTACCATCCATTCTCTTTGTTTTTCTTTTGTAAACAAATAAACACTCCTCATTTGTTTCAAATACTCAAAGCTTGATTTTTTAACTTTCCTCTCTGTATAAATGAGCCTGTGTGATAAACTATGCATAAAATATCGCACCACTTCTATTTCACGTGCAGCATGATTGATATTGTCAAGCAAAAGATGGCATCGTGTATGCTCTGATATCAATGTCTATCATTAGGATTCAGTGATAGAAGACCAACATCTAGAATGTGTATATCACAGCAACGCGGCTTTATTATTTACATATAATCAAACCTTTATTTACAATTAATATCATCCTTGAGCTACAGATACATGGTTTTTTTTTAGTACTAATTCTTGAAAACGAGTAGGGACAATTTAGTGTACCTGTTTAAGCTTTTCCTGAAGACTCAGTATCTTTGCGTTAGACTTGGTAATAGACTCATGTAATTCTTGGTCAAATTCAGTTTTCACTCTAGACAGCCTTGCACGGGCAGTTAGCGCACGCTGTGTACTTGCGATAAATTCCTTTTCTATTTTGATCTGACTTTCGATTTCTTTCACTTGTTTATCATTTATACTTGGCCTATTTCAAAAGTAAAATTTGTAAAGTGAGCAAGTTTATATCTCACAAGGTATATCTTTTTTACTTACCTTGTGCTGTTCATTTTATGGTCACTGGAAATATCTCTTGAGGCAAGTGAAGATAAATTGCTCAAGCTTGCTGATAAGTCTATTCGTTTTCGTCTTCTGGTCATGGGTGCTTTGATGCTATCTATAAGATTCGGGATTACCGAAACATCACCGTTGATTTCTATTGGAAAATATAACTTCTTTTCTTTACGGAGGCTATTCATCTGATAGTACTTGATCTCTTTCTTTAGGCGAGCAACTTCTCGCTTGGCTGCTGCAAGACTGCTCTCAGTGTCTGCCAGTGTTTGTTGAACACTATGTAGATGGTCTCTATCGCGCTGCCACATGACTGAGAGTATTTTGGACTTGTTGCTTGAAAGCTCATCTTGACGAGATCTGCTTTGGTTCTCCTGCTGCACTTCCTGTAGCTTTTGCTGTAGACTATTCAACTCCAAATGAAGCTGCTGAACATTTGCCTGATATTCTTGCTCCTGTGTTTTTAATTTGGCATCGTATCTTTCTTCCAATTGAGCATATGCCTCTTCGCCATGAGTTGTTGCAGCCATCAATTCCTTCTCAAGAGCCGCGATACGTGCTTTTTGTGCATCGTTTTCAGACTTCAACTTGAGATTCTCTGACTCCATCGTCCGTAGATGTTGCATATGATCATCTAATTTTTGTGTAATAGCTTGACTGTTTTGCTGATACTCTCTTTCCAATGTCTGCTTGTATTTTGTCATCATCTGCTGAGACTCCTTCTTACGTGCTGAAAGCTCATCTTCTAATGCTTTTATCCTCTCGAGATGTCTTTTCGTGTCCTTTAAACTTTCTTCTTGATGAGCTGTCAGTTTTTGTTCCAGATGAGCAATGTGTTCATTGAGCGCGTTCATTTTACATACGCTCGCCTCACACTTTGTTGATAGTTTTTCATTTTCGTCTTGTAATATGGACACTTGTTGTTTGAGGTCATTCATTTGCCGTGCACAGTCTTCTGACTGGTCCCCATTTTGTTGTTGCTCTATTTTTTGCTCATCCTGGACTTCCCTGGATGGTTCTTCTAATAGCTTATCGACATAGGTATATCCGATAAACGGGAAATCCTTATCTCTCAAACTATCCTCTTCTTCTTCGTCTTCTTTCTCATCATCATCGTCGTCGTCATTCGTTACTGAGAAGAATGTAACATCATCCAAAGCAGAAATGGGTGGTACAAACGGTGGAGTAGTCGAGGTATGTATGCTTTGCCACTGAACATCTTTGAAGAACGGATGAGACTTGATTTCTTCTGCTCCGTTATGACCTAATCTGCACTTGTCTGACTTGTGCAACAACCTATCTTTATTTAGTAACTTGTTTTGGCACTTGTCCTCCCCCCTCTTCCCCCTCTCCCTATTTTTATTACTTTTACTTTGACAGTAAATCTTTGGCTTCAGATGATACTTGGATAGAGTCGTCAAATTGAACATTCACTTTTGGATCCATCAACTTGATTTGTATTTGAATATCCTTTCCAGTAAATGGAGGTACGCCGTACAGTAGTTCATAAAGAACCACGCCTACAGACCACCAATCTGATTCTGGACCATAAGCAGGTCCAAGAGAGGAATCAAATCCTTCGGAGCTACACATCTCTGGTGATACATATGACATTGTTCCCACCATCAGTAACGGGTACTGTCAACACAATAAGTGTGAGATCAAATAATCATTAGAGAAAGCAACGATTTACCTTGGTATTGATAGGAATGCATGAGCCCAAGTCACCGAGCTTAATATGTCCATGTCGATCAATCAGAATGTTTCCAGGCTTTATATCTCTGTGCATGTAACCCCATTGATGAATTCGCTCGACAGCCAGAACTAACTCCGCTATATAAAATTTGGCTTCTTCTTCTGTAAACTTGAAGTTTCTTCTTTCCATCAAACCCTGTAAATCACCGCCAGGTGCGTATTCCATGACAAGGTATAGGTACTGACCGTCCTGGAAAGATGCGTAGAGCTTAGGTATCCATTCATCGTTTTTGGCCAACACAATCCGTTCGTCCATTGGAGACGAGCGGTCCATTTGAGAAATCAAGTACGATTTGTTGAGTATTTTCATGGCATAGATTTGATCCTTATGTCTGACGATCGTCACTTTTCCAAAGGCGCCTTTAGCAAATACATCTTTATGTATAAAGTCAAAGTTTTTGATAGAGAGTCGATTATTATAGAGAGAATGGCAAATAGGTTCATCTAATAACAAAATTAATATGAATCACGCATACGCGGATATTTTAGGTGATAGTAATTACACAAGTCAATGAATCGCTGTATGTTTTCTGTCGTATGGTGCTTTGATGAGTGATAGAGAGCAAATAATGCATCTGTCAATGCATTCTCTTGACTCAATTGATGCTGTAGAAATGTATCGCTCATATTGCTTTGTGAAAGAAAGGAAAAAAGGAAATTTTCATATTCAATGTTTATAAACCTATTTCCTTTTTTGTAGTGCCGGAGGTTGATTTGTACACTGGAAATATGAAAGCAAATGAAAGGAATTACAAAACAGTAGCTATAAAAGGGAGGAAGAGTTTGATTTTTCTATATGAATATCGTAAACACTAATCGTAGTCTTGATGCCTATATTCTTTTTCATATGCCATTCATATCTTCATTTTGTAGGGTGAATAGCACATTCAATAATTGACCAAGAATACTAGGCTCACTCGTAACCATTTGATATTTGACAATAGTTGAAAAGGTCTCTCTTTCATCAACCCATGACTCTTACTTGCAGCCTCATATCCTCTCTTCTTAATCATACATCCTTGACTTTAATATTAGCTTTCAGGATTCTGATTGTTTTTTTTATAATTATTTCAACTATCTGCAAAATGACATACTGGCGATCAATGTGGAACGTAAAAGAAGCTATTTTCAACACTTCTTTGTCTCATTTCTTTCTTGTATCTAGTTAACTCTTCAATAACAATCATAGAGCTTGATCCAGACTCGAAAGAATTGTGATGTTGAGCAAAAGTGAATCGACTCAGAAGCCTTGCAATGTATACATATGCCAACTAAAAAAGGAAGTCCTGAAATAAGTCCCATCTTCGCCCATCTTGTATATCTCTACAATAAGCTTGCACGCCATTGTATATAAAGTATATCTGCAGTTTCCACATCCATAAAGCTTTTTAAACAAAGAAATGCTTACAGACCAAGGCTATTTCACTTAAATATCCCATATAATCTTCCGAATGTGTATTCTACAACATTATCTTTTACATCCTGGTTCAACTTGGCAAATAATTATTTCCAAGCTTCCATCTGGTTTACCGTTTTGTTTCTGTTTGTGGAAATGATTATGGTACGAGATCCAAGTGTCACTGGATCCTCTGAGCCAAGGATTTTTGCCTTTTCTCGTTTCTTGAACAGGGTTCATTGTATAATTAATGTTGAAAGAGAATCAACTGTCAGTTCATCAAGAGTTAGAATCTCCCAACATGAAGTTAAACATCTTTATAAGCTTAAGTTGTAGTAAAAATGGTCTCATCTGCTTGAACAACAAAAAGAAAGAGAAAAAAGAGTAAAAAGTTTGTGTCTCTCTGTTTCAATGCCAGGTTTGTGACTACCTTTTCCAAAGGGAAGCACATGTAATCAACTGATTATTGTTAAACAGGAGAGCATATGCGTACGGATAGCATAAATAATGAAGCAGGGGGTATTTTGCACTTGGAATAAAAAGCATGTTATGTGTTCCTCGAAAGGGAATCTCGGCTTTGTAAGTTATTAATTAAATGAAAAAGGTGTCTCTAGGGAGCAATTAAAAAGCCTTTCGAGAAACATCTTTTTACAAAAGTTGCATAATCCTATGACCATTACATCCTATTTATTTACGAATATTTGTTTACTTCTTAATAATAAAAGGGACTGCCTTTATGAGGAATGATAGACAGTAACTTGTAGAATGTATAGTGGCCATGTAAACAGTGATTTTTTAAATTTACGTATCAATATAGGAGCAATTGGATCTTATAAAGAAATTCAAGCACCGTTTTTACAGCCATTTCTTTCTATATAAAAGTGTATCAGTAGTGGTTTATCAATTTATAGGAGAGAAAGAGAAGATATTCGAAAAGCGTGCCTTTGAACTCATGATGAAACAATGAAAAGAACCCTTTTTTTAGAAGGCAAAACTTGTCAGCAAAATTCTAAACTCCCCTCTCTCTTTCTCCTTTTCTTTTTTTTTTTCTGCAAAAACAATAACGTAATGGCCACAGGTTATCCACCCGAACAACGATATACGCGATTAGAGAAATTAGGTGAAGGCACTTATGCAACAGTATATAAAGGCAAAAATAGAGCAACTGGAGAGATTGTTGCTTTGAAAGAGATTCATCTGGATCCTGAAGAAGGAGCACCATCTACTGCCATTCGTGAAATATCTTTAATGAAGGAACTAAAACATCCAAACATTGTACGCTTGCAAGATATTATTCACACAGAAAATAAGCTAAGCCTTGTATTTGAATATATGGACCAAGACCTCAAGAAATACATGGACTCAACCGCACGTGCTACGCGTGGTGCATTGGACGTCAGTATCATCAAATCCTTCATGTATCAACTTTTAAGAGGTATCGCCTACTGTCACGAGAACCGCGTTTTACACAGAGACTTGAAACCACAGAACTTATTGATCAACAAGCACCTTCAATTAAAGCTTGGTGACTTTGGACTTGCTCGTGCTTTTGGTATTCCAGTAAACACATTCTCAAATGAGGTCGTTACCCTTTGGTATCGTGCGCCTGATGTCCTTTTGGGCTCTCGTATGTATTCAACATCAATCGATATCTGGTCAGCGGGTTGTATCATGGCAGAGATGTATACAGGGCGTCCGCTATTTCCTGGATCAACAAATGAAGATCAGCTACAGAAAATATTCAGACTGTTGGGAACACCTACAGAACAGACATGGCCAACCATTTCTCAGTTTCCAGAATACAAGCCGCCTCAGGTGATCTATCCTGCTCAACATATCTCACAGGTTCTGACGACAATTGATCCGATTGGCATTGACTTGTTAAGTCGTATGCTTCAATATCAACCTCAGATGAGAATTAGTGCAAAGGATGCTTTAGAACATGCTTACTTTAATGAAGTGAGATTCCTTTTTGAAAATAGTGCTCCTACAAAAGTACAAGATAGTTAGTAATAAAGTGTGTGTATAGTCGATATGATAAGAAAATAAAATCTATTTGTCGCTATTGGTATATGTTAAAAGGGCTGAGGAGTATCAATTAAGTTTATGCATTAAAGGGGCCCTCCTTCCCTTAACAGTCAATGTAAAACTGTGCACAGTAAAGTTTGGAAGAATCAAAGAAACTGACTCGTTTCTTTCAGGAAATAACACCAGAAGGTTTAAAAAATGAGTAAATGGGGCCCGAAAGAGACACCTCAAACGACTCATAAACAAGGATTGGCTTGTTACCTAAATCACCCGGGATTCACTAAGCTTCCTTTAGAAAGAAAGGGCAGAACTGCTCAATAAATTATTATAGTAGAGTATACATTATATTTTCTATTCCTTTATCGCATTGAGTCAGAAAAAGAAGAACATCTATAAATAGCAGTGATTGATTCTTTATTTGTACTGTATTTTTATTAATTATTGACATTAATTTTATAAAATGTTGTCATAAAATAAAAAAATTATTTGCGTAA
>JAMYHX010000701.1:0-16401 GCA_025529335.1 Rhizopus sp. PT2906 | reverse complement strand
AAAAAAAAAAAAAAAAAAAAAAAAAAAAAAAAAAAAAAAAAAAAAAAAAAAAAAAAAAAAAAAAAAAAAAAAAGGAACCTTGGTTCTCGAATTCATCTGATGGTAGGAACAAAATTCATGTTGCACGAAATGTAAATTCGTCTTCCTTTTATTCCTTTTCCACAATTACACCAAAAATCGCATAATAATAATGAACATTGAATTCTTGTATGAAAATGGGAAAGGTTCTGTCGTCGACGAATATGGCAGACCTGAACCAATGGATTATATTGTTGATGAGGAGCAGTTTCGCCTTAAAACATTGAGCTCAACTGCCCTTGGAGAGCGAGAAAATGATAGAGACAATGCAAGTGGAAACAGCGGGGGTTAATCCCGGTAGTGATGTTGTTATGAAGGAAACATCAATGAAGCAAAATTATACACGCTATTCTGATCAGGACAAAGTGAAGTTCTTCAAGCCCAAATAACGATGAAAAAAAAAAAATTTACAAGTAGAGTTTTATGAGCAAAATGACAAGCATATCCAGATTTATAGGATCAATTAAGTAATACTTGAAAAGATAAAAAAAAAAAAAAAAAAAAAAACACTACAATTATGTTGAAAGCTATACAATGAGATATATCTGTATATTTATTTGCTAAAATTCTGAGGCACTTATATATTCTATAATGGGAGCACTGTAAATATAGCATATAGACAAAGATAAATCTGTAAAAACAAAACGTAAAATTGGTAAAATTGTGCAAATATACAAAGCTACAAGTTTTGATTTATAAGATCGTATGATGGCCAGCAGACCTTTAGCAAATCTAAAGTTAACCAAGTTGTAAAAGTAGTGTTACTGGGTGTAAGTAAGGGGAAAGGTGTTAGTAGTAAGGTTAAAAATAAGTTTTGTAAGTAGTTTTTGGTATTGTAGTGACCACTAGATCTTTATTTTATCTTTTTTACTTTATCACTCAGAGCTTAGCATTATATTGCTCTACATTGATCTTATATAAAGAAGTAATATAAGCAAAATGTTGCTTAAGATATGAGAAATTATTATGATCAGAAGATTGTGTCTTAAGATGATGTTTATTTCAAAAATGATTTTGGGATATTTATATTATTTCAATGTTGATAAGTACGCAATTGATAATAAATGATAATAATAAATCGTTATAATAAATGTTCAAAACTTTCAGGATGCATATAGTACACAAGACACCAAAAAAAAGGTATCAGTAGAAAATGAAGTAAAGATAAAGAACTAAAAAGGATAAAGAGATTTCCTAATCTAAATAGTGTAATTGATATTGTAATTTTTGTGTTGACCTTGAGTTTGAGTGTGTTGTAAAAGATAATAAAAATAGAACTTTGTGTGTTCGTAGTCTTTGTAAGACTTAGAGTTCGTAACAAAAGTGTTTAAAAGGTAAAGTTATAATAAAGGTTCGATGTATGACCACCAGATCGTGTAAAGTTGATCAGACTGAGTTGTACAAAGTAAAAAGAATAATAAAGAAGATAAAAAAAGGTTCTTGAATCCACTTGATTGGATTATTCAGAAGTAAAATAAAAGATAAATATAAAAAGAAAAGGTTGTGATTCAAATCGTATGTGATTTATTGAATGTATTTCGAAAAATGAAAAGGACAATGCCTTTTATACTTGTTAAAAATAAAGTTGGTCGATATAAGGTTCATTTGATTTAAAGTTCATTGCATTTATGGTTCAAACGTTAAATGGGCAAACCTTATAAACGCAGTCCAAAAAGAATCATTTATGGTCATTGGTGCTACAATGCTTTTCAAAAGAATAATGAGAGAAGGCAGTATACACCAATGAAGTAATTCATGCATAATTCAATCTCCGATTAACCTGAGAATAAAAAATGTTTGAGAACCGTGCCCGATGGCTGGATTGAACAACCGACCTTCTGTTTACAAGACAGACGCACTACCACTGTGCTAATCGGGCTTCTTGGTGAAAGCGATGATCTTCAAAATCCTATACCCTTATGTGTGCGGACCGGAATTATCGAAATATCACATGATAGCCGGATTTGTATGAGCCGCATCTCCAGTCAAATGTCGGATTTATAAAACAACTTGATAGCTAAATTTGCCCTTTTTGCTTAATAAAATGACAATTGTTGTTCAAGAAAAGTTTATTTAAGAAATACGTGCCTAGCATCAGTAATTCTGCTAGACAGATTTTCTTCATTCATAAATCTGCCATGCTTCATCTTCCCTTTAACTACTGCCCAAAATTGTTCAATGGTGTGATAATATAAAAATAATGAGAGACAATAAAGTACAGTAAGACTGAATTAATCTTTTATTGTTAAAGAGTGATTCTTATTTATACTATTCAAGCTTACTGTGGCTTATAGTTAACGTGGGTCTAACAGTTGTTCTAGGGTAGAGTAGCTTAATTAAGGGCTTCGCTAGTTTTACTACTGTGACAGCTGAATCAAGAAATGATGTTATGTACAGCAAGTGCTATTGTAACGGTGATTTCCTTAATTTCAATAAGCGTGAATTATGTTCGGATATGACAAAGTGTTGGCCGCTTCTATAATAGCTGTAGGATCTCAAGCGGAGAGCTCAGTTAGGCTATGGCCAACGCTACATGCATCAGAAAATAGGCTAATTTTACGGGCGGTACCTATGTTGTCACTATACAACTTCACATTACCAAAGCCTCTGCCTAATCTAAGGCTTGTTCAGTTCACTCTCTCTGATATAAAATACGATGTCATCATAACTACACGTGTTTTTGCATCTTTGTTGATCAACTGACAGCATAAAACTAGAATAAATAACATTTCTTTTTTATTTTTTTCTTTTTGAAAATAAACAAGTCATGCTTAGTTTGACGCTACATATTGAAAAGCTTTGTTGATATACATTATAGGTAATAGGTAGAGGTAGCGCCTGTAGTATTAGTCTAATTTCTGGTGCATTTTTTGGTGCATGTAGTGTTTCCCTTAGAGTATTGCAAAGAAGTAACAGTGTCTCAGACGGAAGAAGGAATTCAAAATGATGATATTGAAGAAGAAAAGGATGCTCATTATGCAAGTGAAGCGAGAAACATGGCTTCGTTGAAACTATTATATCCAAAGCGCAAAATCAAGAATTTGAATATTCTTACCAGCTAACACAACAAGACCATCAGTCACATTTATGCCAAAAAGCACATTCTATATTGAAACAAAATACCATCGATCATACATCAACCGAGCTATTAAAGCTATCATTATCAAACGTCTTAAACTCTACAAACTTTTAATTAAGAGATGTTTATCGAAGCATCATCCCTGCCGAAGAAATGAAGAACATTGATTACTCCAGGCAACAAAAGAAGATGGAACTTGCGTTTGATAATAAAATGAATTCAGTAATAAATGATGTCCTTGATAAATTAAAATTGGATACAATAACCACCACGAATACAGATACCCTGCATACAACGATTGACGAACTCAAGCATAAAGAATCAGATAAGCGTTCATCGAACTATAGGGTATTAAATGAGATGTTGCTTTTATTTTTTTTCTTAGTTAAATACTTTTATATATTTATAAGCGGTACTTATAATAATGAATATGGGGAGAATCACACAGTTGCCGTAGTGGAAGGTGAAGATGAGGTGGTAATAGGCTCTTTTACGCCACGCTTTATTTTCAGATAACAATATATAATAAAAAGATTCTTTTCTAGTCTATTTATTTAGATCTTTTGTACGTCCTCAAATCATTTTTATGCTTCTTTTTGGGAGGGAAAAACCAATGATCTTAGCCATTCAAAATTTCCAGGGCGGGTGACCATCTCATCTTCACCTTCCACTACGGCAACTGTGCGATTGGAACAAGTATGCCTTCCAATTATTTTTTGGAGAACACTGATTTCTATAGGCTTGACTGTATATACACTTTACTTCTTTCCTTCCTTTTTCCTCTTTGGTCTCAAAAGGGTTTTTAGGTTCCTTGTACTTTTTTGATCTGGCCTGGGCGGGTTGAATTATATTGTTTCAATGCGCCCACAGTGGTCTTTGTAATCCTACCTACACAATGTACTTCTTCTCCAAATGTTAATTTGTTTCTTATTGCAATGATCAAATCATTATCCTTGTATGGTGAGCGTTGCTCTTTAGTTGTTTACTTTTCTACAGGTAAAATCATAAATAAGTGTTACAATAAGCGTAGACATTGTGAGTTCCAAATCAATAAATTGAAATATGAAAAGAAAAAAGGGAGTAAATGTGGACTCTTTTACAAGTGTACATAGTTTAATATTCATATATACAAAGTATTACTATGTATCTATGCTTTATAATCTAAAGTACATTTTATTGTCTACAATAGCTCAAAAAGTAAATCAGGCTTTTGAAAGTCATGATGAACCACATTTACAAGCCAATATCTATCTCCAATATCTTTTAAAAGCTTCTGACTTGGACTATTGGGCGTATACTGTTCTTCCCATTCTTTCCATAAACCAAATGCTTCTTCCTGCAAAGATGTGTTTATATATCATCAAAATGTATATATCATTGGTTATTTACCTTCCAGCTTTCAAAACTAGCTTTTTCAATAATTGTAGGCTGTATAATCTCTTTTGAAGGGAAAACACCCCAAGTGACAGCGTTTTGTGCATCTGGATCTGTCACATTTGTTACAAAATCACCCTATGACTAGAGTTAATTGCTATAAATATTACTTCCAAACAAAGTCTTACCTTTCGATTAGCTGCATAAAATGTGACAGAAGGATCTTTGGAAAGACGGGCTAATAGCTCGCTAACAGCTTGATCAGATATAAAAAATTCAATAAACGCTTTCTGATATACATATCCTCCTTTGGGTCCCCATCCATAAACTTTGTCATCACTTGGTGCTCCATTGACAGCTGGTTGGGAGCTAATAGTTAAGTAGCCTTGTTCAATAAGGTGTATTAACTGCTGGCAAATGGTGCCTGTCTCGGTCTGAGGGCTTTCTTCGCACCAAGGTAGAGAGTCTAGTTCGCCTTGGATATATCTCTTGAACAGTTGTCTCACGTCTTCTTCGCTTTGAGGCTGACCCCATTTTAAGATAGCTTGTGACGTCTAAAGAAAGGGACTAAGTTGGATTATGGAAAAACAAGACATATTCTTACAGGAAGTATTTGATTCAAACTATATGTATTTTCACCATAAGCTTAAGATAAATGTTTAGTTTTTATAAAGCGCCACTTGTCTATAATTCCTGTACCTGGAGATCTTGAGTCACCATATCGACCATTTGGAAATTCATCCCACATTTCCACTTTAATAGGATCATGTACAGGTGCCCAAGGTGAAGGCTTGTTTGCCGTTAATTTTTCCTTTAATATTCATAGATTAATTAATATGTATGTATAAAACAATAGTTCGCTTACTGTATGATGAATTAAGCCTAGTTGCTCCAAAATTAAACGCGTTGATCTCTCTAAATTTAATGTTGAAATATGAAAATTACAAATGTTGGCTCGTTTGTGTAATTCATTTATGATATTGACTGCAAGTCGAACACCATAATCTTTTACTTTTTGATCATCGCTCTATAAACAGGTTAAGGGTAATGTCCAAAAATGATTGCATATTCTCTCTTTTTTTTTTGTCTGCTTTACCTTGATTTCATCCAAATCCTTCATCACTTCAGTTGGAACTTTCACGTTGCATAGATGGATCATGCGTCGGAAAGATTGATATGTAGGAATCGGCATAATACAAGGCACAACAGGCACAGTGATTCCAATGTGACGAATATTCTGCATCCAATTGATGAATGCTTCGGGATCATAAAAGAACTGAGTGACAATAAAGTCGGCTCCTGCATCCACCTTTTCTTTCAAATATTGCATATCTTGTTCCTTGTTGGGAGAATCAACGTGACCCTCAGGGTAGCCTGCTACACCTATACAGAATGTATCTCCGTACTGCTGGCGAATATATTTGACAAGATCAATTGCATGCGTAAACTGATTATCAATAGGTGTCCAATACTCATGGCCACGAGGTGGATCACCACGAAGGGCCAAGATGTTTTGAATGCCTGCTTCCTTGGCCTGCTTGAGGGCAATATCGATTTTATCCTTTTCCATGTTGGTGCAAGTCAGGTGCATACATGTATCTAGGCCATATACAGACTGTGTCGTTGAACAGAGTTCTAACGTACGTTCGTGAGTTGAACCACCTGCACCCCAAGTACAAGAAATGAATTCGGGGCCAAGTTTTGCCATTCTTTCAATACGATCTATAAGATTAGCATAACCCTTTTAAAGACAGGTCAGTTAAGGGATATTTATAAAGAAGAGACTGTATTACAAGTTCAGTCTTGGGTGGAAAGTACTCGAATGAATAATTGATTTTATTGTTTTTCTGTGCTTGTTCTATTTTCTCTATAATCTTCATTCTAAGAAAGAAAAAGGGAAAAAGATATGACTCATGAAAGGGTTACACTTTATTCGCAAACTGATAAAAATAAAATTTCAGACAACAAATGAGATAACAAATAACAATAAAAAATAACCTATCAGAAGCAAAAGAAATGAGATGCACAAGAAATGATTAGTAGATCAGTTGTTTAAATACGCACACAAAAAGAAAAAGAGAGAGAGAGAGAGAGAGAGAATGATGATGACGAAGTGACATATAAAGCTTCTATTCACATTATTATTATAGGGATGTACTTTCTTTTGACTAGAGAGCATCCATTTACCATAACGCGTAAAGAAAGTGACTTTTTTTGTGCTGCCTGACCATGACGTGTTTTTATGGGCGCACCATTTCCTTTTTTTTTCATTTTTTTTTCCTCGCTCTCTGTTTTCTGTTGCACTGTGTCTTTTATAAAAATAAAACATGACCATCACGGATGAAAATGCCAATATTTCTAACAAGCCAAACTCGCCTGTTTCAGCAGCTTCTATTTTACGCCCACGAAACAACTTGAATTCGCCCATTATTGCGAGGAACATTAATAAAAGAAAGCAAACAGATGACTCAGCTAATTTACCTCCTGCAAAAGTATTACGTGGGATTTCATCTAATAATATTGGCTCAACAATAACAACACCTTTGGGTGATACACCTAAATTGACAAATGCGACGCTTGGAATAAGTGATTTTGCTCAGAGTACTGGCAAAGAATATAAAAATGAGAACAAGGAAAATTCAGAGAGCGTTGTCGAAGATAAGACAGAAGAAAAAGCAACAAAGGAGAAAAGTCAAAAGAAAGAAGACGAACAAGAAATAGAAAGTAAAGATGATACAAAGACAAAAGAAGAGATTGAAATAGATAAAAAAGCAAAGCTTGAACTTGAAAAGGAAGAAATGAAAAACCTCATGGACGCACTTCCTTATTTACGTGAATATTATGAATTAGAAGAGAAAATAGGCAGAGGTAAAGTAATGTCAAATACAGTAACTTCTTTGTTAATCTTGTTTATTAGGTACATTCAGTACAGTATATAAAGCATTGGATATCAGACGCGAAATGTATAAAAATGACGATTGGCTACCCACCATGTTGATAAAACCATATACTGGCCAAGATAAAGCTGAGCATATGAATAGCATCAAAACTTTAAATGAATTTGTCGCATTGAAACGGATTTATAGCACCAGTAGTCCACAGCGTATTGTGAATGAAATTCGTATCCTACAAGAGCTGAAAGGAGCAGAGTGTGTATCGCCTATAGTAACTGCGTTTCGTGACGGAGAAGAGACATTCATTGTCATGCCTTATATTCAGCATGATGAATTTAAGGTAAGCATGCTTGTAAACTTTTTATTAAACTCATCTTTTTTTTTTTCGATAGGATATTTTTAATGTCATGGGATTACATGACATAAAGTGCTATATAAAGTCTTTATTTACAGCTTTATCTCATTTGCACGAACTCAAGATTGTCCACAAGGATGTGAAGCCTAATAACTTTTTATATAATGTTAAGAAGAAAGTGGGCTTTTTGATCGATTTCGGGCTTGCACAGGTATGAATGATACTTGTTTTGATTATGATCACTGACGGTTATCAATATAGAGAGAAGATGAAACTAAGCAATATGAAGAAAGCCAAGTTATGAGTGATTTGTCAAAAATTGAGCTTGTTAAAGGCTATGACACAAATGATACAAGAAAACGTATTAAAGCCAATAGAGCTGGTACTCGAGGTTACCGTGCCCCTGAAGTGTTGCTTCGTGTGATTCATCAAACTACAGCTGTAGATATTTGGTCTGCTGGTACTATATTCCTTTCTATATTGACAGGTGTATTCCCTTTTTTCATTGGTTACGATGAAGCTGATTCTCTTGTTGAAATCGCTAGTGTGTTTGGTCTAAATGACTTACAGAAAGTCGCTTTAAAATACAGTAAGTCATGCTTTTGATTTTTATTGTCTATCCAACTCATCTTTGTTATGTAGATCGAATCATTCATACAAACATTTGTGGTTTACCAAAGCAGCGTGTATCTCTAAAGAAGTTGTGTGCTTACTATAATAGTGAAAAGTTACGAGAATGGCCAGAAAAAGATATCAGGGATGCAATTGATTTATTAGAAAAATGTCTTCAGCTTGATGGTAACGCAAGGATTACGGCCAAGGAAGCATTGAAGCATCCATTTCTTCAATTTGATTAAGAAGTTATACTGTTAATTGTATATTTATATACCCAATGAAAGTTAATACTTTGTAAATAAATATAAAAGACCCCCTCATTATGATCACGTGTGTGTCCCTTTGAACGGAGTGTGACTGTATCTCCACTCTTTCTCTCTTTACGTGTGCTTGAATCTAATTGTTCATTTCTTTAAAAAAGACACATGTTGGTAGATCTTGGAAAATATGAGCCATTTGGAAAGGGTTTTATTGAAGAGAGATCTTATCTTGTAAAAGACTGTACAGAGAATCCGACTATAGACTTTTCAGCTATTAGTATTGGACGCGCAACACCTACTCTACCTGCTCCATTCTTTCGCCTATTTAACGTCTTTGATGAAATCGAACAAAGTAAAGCAGTAGCACATGCCGTGAATCCATCAGCTATCGACTTGGAACAAGAAATCTATGTACATGGAACAACTGTTGTTTGGAGTAGAGCTGGCTATGTAGTAAAGACAATGGATTATAGTTCTGAACTTCAGCCTATTCAGAAAGTCCTTTTCGCTCAATTCCCAGCTATTACCTTCAAGAGCACCACAGACAATCAGTTCACCGTAACCATGACAGAAGCAGATATGGAAGAAATGGATATGCATGAGACAGTAGAGAATGAAAGCAGCCTTAGTGGCAATTATGATAACTTATGCAGAGCATTATGCGTAGTGTTTAAAGACTACATAAAGATATGTACTGAAGACAAACACACCATCACTTGTCAGATACCATTTGAAATTGGAGATGTAGCACCTTTGGATGTTGGCATAATAGTGAGTCAAAATTATGTAGTCAAGCCAAATAAAAAGGGGAAAACGAAAACAGCCTTTTCATCCTTTCTGAAACCATCGGCAGTAACTACCGTAACTCCAGTAACGCCACTTAGGAGAGCACCAAGCGATTTATATGAATTATCATCATCCTTTGTTACAATAACAAACCCTTTGAAGGAAGCATGTCCGGTGATATCAAAAGACGTAAACAGTGTTGGTATATCAACATTACCTGAGCCATTCAGTGACCCACAAAAAGTGCTTCTTGCAACAGCAGAGGTGTCAGACACGGGGCGTTTACCTGTTATTGTGACGTTAAATATGAAGGATAAGAAGCATTACATATGGACATATGATAGAAGGAAAAATAAAAGCATTTTATCAGAAAAAACAAGAGATTTCTCGTCTTCTCCGCTCATTTCGAGAAAGAGACCATTGCAGGATGATTTGGTAGACAACAATACCAGGAAGAGACAAAAGAGTATCAGTGGAGTCAAAGATCATTTTTATGAAGGATATTCATCAAAGGATGACATTGACCTTGAAGATGTGAAAGAGAGGGATTTATATAATGAGCTACTGGATCCAAGCGAAATATCTATAAGGTTGCTTTGGAGAGAAACTCTTGGAAAAAAGTATAACGTATAAAACTTGTATATTGAAAATTGTCATAGTTATATATAACCCTTTTTATGTTCTGTCTAGGGAATCTACAAAATTGAAGAATGAAGAGCGTATAGAATCAAGCGCTTTTCTAGTACATGGCTTGAAGGGTCAAGAGATGATATGTATCATGAATTATGCACTAAAGAGTCTTCAATTGATCAATTTGGATAAAGCAACGTATTCTATCAACAAATGCGTTGAATTAAAGACATCTGCGCTGTTTGCTATACCCATCTATGCGACAAGAGATAGACACATTGATTTGCTATACATGAACAATGAAAATAAGCTACGACTATTCATTGATAAATCATTCAATTATTCTATCGTTCCGCCCACTTCACCATCAGATGCAATACCTCATAAATTACTTGATCCTCTTCATGACAAGTTTTCTATACAATACAGCAATGATGAAATATACAGATACCAATTGAATCTAAAGCCACAGTCAGTGATGGTTCGAGACTGTCTTCTTGCAGTAGATTGTGGTTCGATCAATCACTTTCCATGTATTTGGAGCCGCTTTATAGGTATTTGCTTCTTTTCACAGCAGGAGCTTAATACACTTAGCACGCCAGATCACGAATGGAAATCATTTTTAATCGCACTTTTATCATCTCTATCAATCAGAAGAAGGAAAAAAAGAAGCTATTTGGAGAGAAAAAAAAGACGCCTTTCATACAAAGTCTCAAGTGCAAGTAACGCCTACCTATCTGATGATACCCCTATACCAACCAAATGGATAGAAAGAGCAATTGAACTAAGTGATACATCTGACTCACCCAAATTGCCGCTACCTGCATTTGTTGAGATTGTTCATAATTTACATGTTATTTATGAAGAATACAGGATAAAGAAGCCAACGTTCATGCACGCAAGGGCATTGGGCTACTTACTACTCCAATGCGCTGTTCTTTTGAGAAGCGATGATTGGATTCGTTATTATGAAAACCATGGCCTTCAAACAGAACTTGTTCATTCATGTAAGGTATCAATAAGAGGATCTGTGGGAACCTATCACTTACTCGAAATTATATCCCTTTATAGTAGAAGTAGCAGATGAAGATATCAGAGAGAACATGGCCGAGCCTGCCAGTATCCAGGCTTGCTTACAAGAAATAACCCCCAAAAATTCGTCGAAGCCAACACTTTTAAGGTCGTTTGGTGTCAATACTTTGGAACCTGCTCTCTATTACTATACCAATACCTATGCACGCACTACAAAAAGCCTTTGGACAATCTATGGTGCGCTTCATGATACTTCTAGTGATGCAGTTTCGTTATTGAGTCGCATTGTTTCTGAAGGAGTGACTCGACACGCTATCGACATGTTGGAAGAATCAATTGCTGCTCCTATTCTGGATGTTCTCAATAAATTCAAATCTCACCCTGCCTTTGACTGGCCAAAGGAAGCTTACATACTTATCGGACGGAACGATATCTATAAACAACTTGAAGCAAAAGTGGTAGTATGTGACCCCAACATTGATACATTCAAACTAGCTTCTCGTGAGGTAGGCAGTGGTTATAAAAAAGCAATCTTTGACTAAATTTCTAAATATATGCTTATGAGCATGTAGTTAGTTTGGACGAGCTTATGAAGGATCAAGTGGCTCTAAATGATGAATGTGTGTACAAATCGGACATCATGGATATGCAAACTGAGCAATTTCGATTTGGTTTTGATGGGCTTGTTAAGAAGGTGAGAATAATGCTGGATGCTAGTAGAATACCTGAGCATCATGTTTCTGAAAGAACAGATATATCGTAAGTATCTCATGAACAATATTACCATTTCTGTTTCTAATCCTTTTAGGGATGATGAATTGACAATTGAGCATCAGGAGCAAGTCTTGATTATTGCTCAAAGAACACTTGCTCTAGCGGCTGGTAGAGGGATATATGCTTTTGGTACGCATATACCTGATCTAACCAAGGTGCTTCCCTTTGAAACCATTGTGCTCTCTGCCAAAATTTTACCTTTACGTACGATTGTTGCTTTAGAAAGTGAATATATCACTTCCGACATGCTGATATGGCCACAGTTTCACAATGGTGTTGCTGCCGGTCTTCGTATTGCTCCTAACAATGAAATTGATGATTCATGGATAAACTTTTGCAGCCCCGCTGAATTGACACCTGAACATGGTGGTATGCTCCTTGCGATGGGGCTCAACGGTGCGCTCAAGAGGCTACCCTTTGGTCATTGGGTTCGATTCTTTTCTCATACGTACGAGCCTGTCTCTCTTGGATTCATCTTGGGCGCTGCAGTAGCGTATAGAGGGACGAGGCATAGCAAAGTAACCAAGATTTTGTCAGTTCACATACCATCTTTGCTTCCTGACGGAGGTCATTCATTCAACTACTCAAACATGATCATTGCTACCAGTTTGCTGGGAATGGGGCTTGTTTACTCCAAATCATGCGACCGCCTGATGGTGACTGTCATGCTCCAGGAGCTGGGGAAGAATGCTTACAGTGATCCGTCAACGTTAAGCCCTGATTATGAAAGTTGCGCTCTGGCAGCTGGTTTTGCACTTGGCTTCATTACATTGGGATCTGGGAATCGCCTTGAAGCTTTGGAAGATCTTCAGTTGCGCAACAGGCTATATAACTTGATGTCTGGCCGATTCGTTACTGCCACACACGGTCAACATCAGCAAGATTATCTCCAAGAAGATACTGATATTCCTGAAATGAATGCTAGTAAAGACCACTTGATGAATCTTGACGTCACCTCACCAGGCGCAACCATAGCGCTTGGGCTAATGTACTTGAAGACTGAAAACAAGAGAGTTGCTGACCATGTAGACATTTTGGAAACGAGACCCTACCTGAACTATGTTCGCCCTGACTTTTTGCTCATTCGTGTGGTTGCCAAAAACTTGATCATGTGGAGTACTATCATGCCAACAGATACATGGATAGAGAGTCAATTACCAGACTTTATCGTCCATCCATCTGCAGAAGAACAAGAGCAACATGTTAAATTAGACGAGGAAGTTTCCAAACAAGCAATGTACAACATCATTTGTGGTTCATGCTTATGCCTTGGTCTACGATATGCTGGATCAAAGAATAAAGAAGCACTTGACGTGTTGCTTTCTAGGCTTGATTCGTTTATGAAGCTGTCTACATTACCGGATACAACACCACAAAAACGGGTGACCAAATGTATTATTCGTACCTGCATTGACGTTGTGTGTACCGCTGCAGCCATGGTCATGGCAGGTTCTGGGGATCAACAAGTGTTTGCTCGTCTTCAACAACTGTATAGCCGTACAACATCTGAAGTGTCTTATGGTAGTCATATGGCTGTCTCTATGGCGCTCGGCTTACTCTTTGTTGGCCTCGGTGGTTATACGCTCAAGACAACGGATGAGGCCATTGCTGGGCTACTATGCGCTTTCTATCCATTCTATCCTATCAACACAGAGGATAATCGATACCATCTTCAGGTGTTTCGCCACCTTTGGGTTCTTGCTATTGATTCTCGTTGGTTAATACCGTTTGACGTTGATCATAGACAACCGTGTCGTTTACCAATGTACCTAGAGCTATATGATGATAACGGAAAAGCATCCAGTGATGAAAGACGGGTATATCAAGTGAGAATCGAGGCGCCCTCGGTTGTGCCTGATTATAGCTTGATCAAATCGATTCGTCTGGACAGTAATAGGTATTGGCCGTTATTTGTAGATGAAAATGCTGGTGAATATAGAGAGTCAATCATTCGGTCTGGTATCATTTACGTAAAACGAAAAGATGGAAAACTTAGCTATGAAGAGGTAGTTTTTAATGTTACAAGGGACTAAAAAGTAGAGTGTATTAATCTGAATTGAATAGGATCCTTGTGGAAGAAGTGGTCTTGATATGTAAAATATAATAAACCTTCAAGACTTTTGTTTTATTTCCATGAAAATGAGCTATTATAAAAGAGTCATCTACTTGCCATTCTTGTGAAAAGCTAAAATGAAAGATGACTAGAACAACAAAAGGGATCAACAAAAAATTAGCCTAGTATCTTATATTTTTGCCATTTTTTAATAAAATGAAAAACGCGTTTGTCTGGCGTATGATGCAATGAATTGAGAGTATAGGACATATTTATGAAAAAACTCCAGGTGATTCGTCTCTCCAGTTGAATTTTTGTATCATGATTCATTTGTCAATTATTGCAGTATTCTTATTGTCATTAGACTATCCGTCTATTCCCTATTCATTTATACTTACCGCCAATCGTCTCACTTTTACCCTATAAGTTCTATTCATTGTAGATCAGTCTTCAAGCCCTTAATGTCACCCTGTCTTGTTTTGGTCCAAAGTGAGAACTGAGTTCGAGCTTATTTCGTCGACCAAATCAGAAAAAAGGTTTTCAACTAGAAAGATGAAATAAAACAAACGAGATTGAACTTTTGATTAAACCACCTTTTCCTTTTAATGAAATGAGCCAACCTTAAACTTGATTATGAATAAAGCAAATATCAAATGCATGCACTGTTGTGTTTACAAGTAGAGTATCCTTGACAGTATTAACTATAGGGGGTCAACAAAATAAAAGATATACTTGATCAACTAAATGACAACATTCGCTATTACAGTGATGAATTGCTCTGCCATCATATTGTTCCTCTTTACTATTTTATTCCATATAAGGCTTATTTTTTTTTATCCTTTTGACATTTACGTATTCATATCCTTTTTCATTTTTATAAAACTCCCTTTCTCATCCTTCAATCAATCACATATTGATAATACCTTTCATTCAGATACACGAGTATTCATGTCATTAAAGGTTTACCTGACGTATGTCGCGTACCTTAGCGATCCATTCTGTTTCGAGCGCCATTTGAAATAGTTTATGCAGACTTGGAAGATCCATTGCTTTACTATAAAAATGAACGTATAGTCATCAAATCTATCACAGTCATAATCGTCGCTAATGTTGGTCTACATTTCACAAGTAGAAGGGGAAAAGAATAAGGATATAACAACAAGGCATAGAGGATAAATATTTTACCTTTTACCTTTTTTTCATGTGCACTAAAAATAAAAATAAAAGCATTACACACTCTTATGTTTTCCTAAACCAATTATATCCATGATAAACCGGTTTAATACATGATTATTACAAGGGTCACTATCTGGTTTGTCTTTGACTCCTTTTAACAAATGTCAGAAAAAGGAAATTATATGATGCACAAGTCTACCATCAAAAATAATAATGGCATCCTTTAACGTTTTTTATGAGATCTCTTTATTTATTTAAATAATGAGCATTGAACTATATATGATCATTACAGGACAACCCCTTTCTCTTTCATTCTCTCTCACATTCGATTTCTTAAACCTACTATTTATCAGCAGACACCAAAAAGGTATATGATAAACAAACAAATGATAATGTCTAGATCCTTTGGATAACTACCACGCGTGTTCCACAGCATCAGTAGCCTAGTGCCTTTTGAGAAAAGCCCTTTGTTTATCATCAGCTGCATTTTTAAGGACGCTGCCCTCTTTCAATATTTCTCTTTGTAAACTTGATGCTCACTTTACTTTTTTACTCATTCTTAAAGAAATCAACCAGAAAAATAGAAAACTACGCATTGGAAATAAGAAAAATGAAGCAATCATAATAAAAATTAAGTATTTGTGTGAGGTTAGCCTTATGTAAACAAGCGGCCTTATAAAAGAAAAGGAGGTGTGAAAAAATTATGCAAAAAAGGGGGGAAGGCGTTCGGATATGTTCTAATATGGATAAGATAGAAAATGAGTTATTATTTATCTATGCATTGCTAGAAAAAGGTAGATTGAGAAAAAGAAAGAATGAGCCATTTATTTTCAGCCTAAATAACATGACTCACGTAAACAAAAAAAACTATAAAAGAGACCATCATTTTTGCCTTTTTTTTCTTCATTCTCCATTCTTTATCTCTTCTAAAAATTATCCAATGGTTCTATTATTTTCTATGTTGAAAAAAGGTACAATATCATTTTGGGGTGATCTCAAAGTACACATAACTAATGTCATCGTTTAGAAAACTCACTTTTACTGGCTCTATTTCATGGTTCCTGATGTATCTTACTCTATTATAATGGCCTCTTACGGGGTGAAGCCTTAAAGAAATCTCTGCTACTCGCTGATATTCAAAATGTCTACTCATGCTTGCTACTGCTTATCAATACACTCAAACAATCAATACACTCAAACAATCAATACACTCAAACAATCAATACACTCAAACAATCAAACAATCAAACAATCAAACAATCAAACAATCAAACAATCAAACAATCAAACAATCA